>CATIWM010514587.1:0-17288 GCA_949671775.1 Mallotus repandus
TTTTAATTCTTCCGTGTGTTTTGACAAGAGCCTATAGTAATTGTAGTTTTAGTATTAGAGTAGTTATTTTGATTGTAATTTATTTGCTTGATTATTATTTTGATTTTGTTTGCCTATCCATCTTAGTATCTATTCGATTAATATAATATTTACCCCGAATTCCTTGTGGATCGACACCCTACTTACTCTATACTAAGTCCTTAAAGACTAGGGTATTATAATTTGACCCGCATCATTGGGCACTGCTCTCTTTGCGGACACAACCAGTTCTATAGACTTGATTTTTCTACCACCTCTAAGGGATCTATACCTAAAAGCTACATTTGATTGGGGTAGCTGTGCTCTAGCTTTTTTGTATAAGAGTATGGATAAGACAGTTCAAGGAGTGAGACTATTCTGCGGCTTCTAGCATGCTGTGTTGGTACTCCCTTTTCTCTTTTCTTTTATCTAATTCATCTTTGGATACTATTATCATGATTTGTCAATGACTTTTCATTTCTTTTGTAGGATTGGGCTTTGGAGCTAAAGTTGGACACCGAGATAGTTTATGTCCGTAATACTCCCTTCCTAGCCATGGCGAGGTGGGGTGTCAGTCGTGCATGGAGGAGGCCCTTTACTTAGGTGCAGATCCACTACAAGAGGCTAAACATTTTGATGCCTGATGAGGTATGGTACCTATAGTATAATTATAATCAGTATCACAGTTATTAATTAAATTTATCTCACTTACTCGTTTGCTTTTACAGCTATGCCCAGATTTATGGGGTCCTTAGGCTGGATGGACACCAGCCATACTTCTCTCGCTCCCTCTATCTCAGAAGAGGGTGTTATTTTGAGGACTACCTGCAAAGTATGGTACCTTAGTGAGAGGATATGAGCCTAGCATGGGGGTGCTCGGGCAAGACAGCTACCCCTTCCTCCTCCCTATGAGATTTTCTGGGGATCTCTGTTAAAGGGAGATGAGTTGGATTAGGCTGTTGAGCGATATAATACTGATGATTACTGTGAGAGGAGGAAGTCTCACTACGTGGACTTTGCACGGACTCATCTCTTGCAGAGAGTACCTCTTCCCAAATTTGCATCCCGGGTAAACAAATGATTTCATTAAGCATTTGACTTCGCACTTTTATCCGCAGACACCCTCTTTCTAATTTCATTTTTAGGCTCTAGTTATAACACCAGCTGTCCTACCTAAGCCTATTATATAGGAGAGGCCGTCCCAGCATCCTCGCATTATGCCTCATGATGAGGGTACCTCGACTAGGGTACCGCCTCTAAGTAGCGCTCTCAGCTTTAGTTTTGGCTCGTAGGTACTGCTCCTCCAGATTTGATGATCCAATGTTGGTTGCCTTCAGGCGAGTTATCTCGTCAGCTTCTTACATCGAACATGAGCATAGAGCTAGTATTTGTTCCGGAGGCCTTTACACATGTGAGTTCTTTCCTTTCGCAATCTGCTTTCCAAATTTAGCTTAACACAAGATTAATTCTAATAGTTAAACTTTGCTACAGATACCCCAAGTCCAGGGAGAGTATATGTATAGGGTGATAGAGGCTTAGTGGGACTTCCTGATGAGCATGACCCAACAGTAGAAGGTAATACTCATCACCTATCTCTATATGTATGCATGTTGTCATAATTTCTTACCTTTCTTTATGTTTTAACAGGATGAGCTTGATGCTAGTCGGGCCAGAGTCATGACACTCGAGCATTAACTACTTGCTTTCCACATTGATGATGAGGTAGAGACTAGTGATGACGAGGCGGAGGAGCACACTAAAGAAGAGGAGGTTGCTGCTCAAGCTAGGGATGATAGTGGGGATGATGGAGGTGATCCTACTGATGAGGGAGGTGATCCTACTGATTAGGGAGGTGATGAGTCTGAAGACAGCGAGTAGATGTCTGTTTCAGATTCTGTTAAATTAGGATCATATCTGCTCTTTGAACTGTTATCATATTGCTCAAACTGATTACTTATTTTAGCTTTTTTCTATAATTTGCACTAAATAGAATGAGTTTAAACTTCATTAAACTGAACTTGAGTTGGTTGAGATATTTTGTTCAAGTGAATTTTCTACTTTAATAACTGAATCTCATTTACAACATTAATACAACAAAAATAAAATATTCCACATCTGTTGGTGGTGCGTCGCCTCTTCATAGAGGTGTCACCTCTTTTCAAAGAGGCAACATAGAGTCGCCTTAACACACAAAGGCGTCGCCTCTCTATATGGGCGAACTCCTCTACCATAGAATTTTGCAGCTATAAAAATCCCTAATTTTCTCTAAAATCCCTAACTTCCCTTTCCCGAATTTCTCCTCCATTCTCTCTTTCTGAATTGCATTCTACACTCCCAAAATGACTGAAAGAAGCTTAGAACAACTACAACCGATACTGAAAAACTTAAATGGCGAATCATGGGGAAGATTAGAGCCATTTCATTTATCGATTTTCCAATCCATGCATACTAGGAATCTTTGTCTGCATGCTCTTTGTCTGTATGCTCAGTTCAATCCATGCATGCTAGTATACTTCATTGCTATCTACGGTTATCGATTAGAGCCATTTCATTTATCGATTTTCCTCTTATCGATTAAAGCCATTTCATTTATCAATTTTCCAATCCATGCATGCCAGTATACTTCATTGCTATCTACGGTTACAGTAACTTCAAAAAGAGAGCTTATCAGAATTTCATTACCGAAGATGTGACTCAGAGAAGCCTAAGAAGAAAGGTTAAATAGTCTGGCCATTTGATATTGAATAGAGTCCAAATATGGGGTCTGAATGAAAGGAACTGCAATCTTGCTAGTTTCTGCTTTTAGCAACTGTGATTCAAAGATTCTCCATATTCTAGATCAAATGGAAGAGGGTCTCAACCCTTTTCCTCTTATCTTAGCAGAGACCATTGCCAGTTAGATAACTTTGCAAAAATCAAACAATTTTTTGGAAGTCCTCTGCTACTGGAGGTTAGCTTCTTTCTCTTCTCTCTTTACTTATTATTTTTCTGTCATTTTTATTCATTTATAAACTAGACAGGCATGGTTTCATGAAAAACTAGGGTTGGTTGAGCCTCCCAGAGACATTGCACTTTACAAAGCCAAACACTGTCGTACTTGAAGACTTCACCCCATTCCAGAAGATGTACGGAGCTGGCTGGCTATATTTTCTGATACTCTGATCCAGTGGATGTGCCCCTAGTGGAGACTGCAGCATGTGACTATTCGGTCTTACACCCACTGTGTTCCTATAGCCAGTCTTCACTTTGATACTTTATACAACCCTGCATGACTTTGCAAGCAATATGGGTAGAAGCAACTAATTGTAGGTCCATTCCATGAATTTGAGCTAGGACCTCTCTCCCAAAACTTTCTAGATAACCTGGTAGAAACTTGGCCTCGCAGAACCAACCTGAGGCACATCGACTATAATGGATATCCGTCAACTGATAATCAGTACAAGGAGTGAATTCAGTTGCAACAAACAGAGATGGATGAATTTATAATAAATAGAAGGACAAGAGCACTGCAGGCTTCGAGTAACCAAGGGGTTCAAAAGAGAAGAAGACAGAATTAGCTTATGTAATTTAATCTTTATTTTGCTTCTTGTTAGATGAATTATCCTTTTTAGTTAAGTAGTTTGTAATAAATACTTAATGTAACATTTGATAATAATAAAGGCAATCTATTCCATTTAATTCAAGCACAACCTGATTATACATACTTGCTTCCAATACATCTCCTATCACCAGTTGGCTTGCCCTTGCAAGTTTTCCGACCGACTATTTTTTTTTCTCTTTCTATCCTTTTCTATGTCCTTAATTTTTGTCTGGACCGCCTTTTTCAAGGTTTCCAATCTAGCAGGACTTTTTACTTTTTAATTTTTAATTTTTCTGTCTCTTATTTTTGCTTAAGCAGCCTCTTTGCGAGGTTTTCTCCCTAACGAGACTTCATAGAAAATATTTCTTCAGTTTGTCGAGGTTGATGGGCTCTCTGAATTCATTTCCTTCCAAGTTTGATAGTACAGCAACAACCTTGGAGAACAACTTATTCACCAAGTATGGACCTTCCCAATTTGGCTTGAATTTTCCTCGTGGATCTGTCATGATCGGCCTAATCAACTTCAATACCAAATCACCCTCTTTGATTTTACCCGGCTTAAAATTCTTATTATAAGCTCGAGCTATCCTCTTCTGATACAGCTGGGAGTGATACATGGCTTTCACTATTCTCTCATCTAAGAGCATTAGTTGTGCCAATCAGCTCTCTACCCATTGATATTCGGGAATTTTAGACTCTAGAAGAACTCTCAGTGACTGAATCTTAACTTCTATTTGTAGTACAACTTGGCATCCATAGACCAAAGAGTACGGAGTAACTCCAGTCGATGTTCTGGCAGTGGTTCTATACCCCTATAATGTGAATTGCAGATAATCTAACCAATCCTGGTAGTTTTCCATCATCTTAGACAAGATCTTCTTTACATTCTTATTTCCAGCTTCAACTACACCATTCGCTTGTGGCCTGTATGGAGATGACCTATGATGCTCAATCCTGTACTCTTTTAGCAAAGTTGTCATCTCAACTTAGAACTGAATGCCATTGTCAATGACAATATGATGAGGCAATCCGTATCTACAGATTATATTTCTTTGAATGAACCTTGCCATCTGTTTTGATTCGACAGTGGCATACGATTCTGCATCAACCCATTTGGAGAAATAGTCAATGGCTACCATAATGTAGTGATGACCATTTGATGCTTTCGGCTTTATCTCCTTTATGATGTTAATTCCCCATACTGCAAACGACCAAAGAGAAGTCATTCCCTGACATTCCATGGAGGGTAAATGACTAACATCACCATATACTTGGAAATTATGACATTTTTTTACAAATTTCATGCAGTCTAACTCCATGTCAGCCAAAAGTAGCCTTGATTTGCTATTTTCTTAGCCAACATCATTCCATTCATATGCGGGCCATACACTCCTTCATAAACTGCTTCTATAAGTTTTTGGGCTTCATCTTTATCCACGCAACTCAAATGTACTCTAGTCGGCGCTCTTTTATACAACATTCCATTGTGGTTGATAAATTGATGAGACAACATCTTGAGAGACATCCTCTTTTTTCGGTCAACATCTTCTAGAAACTGCCCTATTTCTAAATACTGCTGTAAATTGTAGAACCAAGGTTTCTCTACAGGGTTGATTGGAATCACCCTTATCTCTTCATAATAAGGGATTCAAGATTTTACCAGAATAAAAGGCTTGACCTCTACTTATTTCCCTCCTTCCCATGTTGAAGCTAAAGTGGCTAGAGCATCTGCCATCTGATTCTCCTCTCATGGCCAATGGACAAATTTGCATTGAGTAAAGGATAATAGAATAGTAGTCAAATAGTCCTAATACAGTCTCAGTTTATCTTCTCTCACTTCCCATTATTTGGAGATCTGTTTAACTACTAACTTGGAGTCTCCATATAACATGATTTCATATACCCCCATGGTCCGAAGTGCTTCTAAATCGAAAATGTAGGCTTCATATTCGGCCTAATTACTGGTGACTTCAAATTCTGATCTTTTTTCCATCGGGATCATCTCTCCTTCAGGTGAGATTAGAATTATACCTATACCTGCTCCCTTGCTATTGACAGCCCCATTGAAGTACATTTTTAATGTTTGGATTTCGGTTGCCTCTAGGTGCTCATCTGAAAACTCTGACTCCCATTCCTGTCCATCATCTACATGATTCTGAGCCAAGAATTCCATTGCAGCTCTTTCTTTCACCACTTTCTTTGCCATGTAATCTATGTCGAATTCTGTGAGCAAAACCAACCATCTTGCCAATTTTCCTGTGAGTGACGGAGTCTGATGGAGGCACCTAAGTGGATCATGTTTCGAAACATCTTGAACCCTGTATGACTAGAAGTAATGTCAGAGCTTTTTGTGGCCTAAATCACGGCCAGACATGTCTTTTCTACCAGATTGTAATTAGCATCACAAGGTAAGAGTTTCTTGCTCAAGTAATACACGGCATGCTCAATTATTCTATTGCTTTCTTAAGCTAACATCGCACCCACTGCTTCTCTTTCAATCGCCAGATAAAGAATTAAAGATCTACCCGACCTTGGCGGTTGTAATACAGGAGGATTCATCAAATAACTCTTGATAGTTTTAAAAGCCTGCTAACACTTGTCATCCTAGATCACTAGTTGATTCTTCTTTAAGAGTTTAAAGATTGGCTCACAAATAGTAGTCAGCTTGGCTATGAACCTACTGATGTATTGTAATGGTCTAATGAACCCTCTGACTTCTTTCTCGTTCTTTGGTGTAGGTATCTCTCGGATCACTTTAACCTTATTCAGATCCATTTCAATCCTTTTCTGACTGACAATGTGGCCTAATAGCTTTCCAGAGGTCACCCTAAAGACACATTTCCTCATATTCAACCCGAGATTGTACCTTTTAACTCTGGCTAGGAACTTGTCTAAAGCTTCAAAATGTTTTTCCCATGTTGGGGACTTCACCATCATGTCGTCCATGTATACTTCTATTTCTTTGTGGACCATATCGTGTAACAAAGTGGTAGCCATCCTCTGATAGGCAGCTCCTGCATTTTTCAACCAAAAGGGCATGACTAAATAGCAGTAGACCCACCATTCAGTGGTGAATGAAGTCTTTAACTTGTCAATCATTACCATCATGATCTGGTTATATCCTGAGAAACCATCAATAAAGGAGTACATAGCACTTATGGCTGCACTATCAACTAGAGTGTCAATGTGCGGTAAAGGGAAATCATCCTTTGAGAAGGCTTTATTCAAATCTCAGTAATCCACTACTTCCAAGAACTTCACTTTCAACTGGTACTATGTTAGCTAGCCATTGGGTATCATCCACTACTTCCAAGAACTTCACTTTCAGCTACTTTTCCACTTCTTCTTTGATAAAAAAACCCCTATTCTGGCCACAATTTTCTATTTTTTTTTTGCTTTATTGGCATAATATGAGGATATGTAGAGATTCTGTGTTCTGCAATTTTCCTATTAATTTTGGGCATATTCTCATAACCCCAAGCAAATACTTTCTATCTTTTCCTTAATGTTTCTTCAATTTTTATTCTCTCGTTAGGAGTTAAATTAGAAGCAATGAGTACAATCTTAGGATTATCACATGTGCCTAAATTAAATTATTCAGTTTGCACTAAATTATTGTCAAACATATGCATGAAGTGATCATCACAAACAGAATAATCGTTAGGAAACACATGACATAAGTAGGCAAAGTTAGATTCTATTGCATTAACCTTAGAAAAGAAAACATCATCATTATTAAACATGTTGTTAAGAGAAATGTCAAAATCATCATAAAAGACGTCTATAATGGAATTAAAAATAAAAGATTCGAAATCACACTCCTCCTTATGATCCCCAGTGTCCTTTAGCTTTGCTGCAAGGATGTCCTTTTCTAGTTCGAGAGTCCATACCAATTCCTCCACCATAGGCTCCTTGGCAATTGATTCTTGGATCCCAGCCATATGCTCGGCAAAGATTTCAAATCCAAGGACCATTTTTTTAGCTATCATCAATGGTTCGAGGTTGCCAGCATAACCCTCTTCCGCAAAGGTTTCCCATAGTGGTTTCCACTTAGGCTTAGCTCCATCCCTGTTCTTCCTAGACTCAGTCTCATTTTCATTCCTTTCCTTGAAAGCATCATCACCCTGGTATCCTACTCCGTATTTTAGAATTGGAGTCTTCCGCTCAATGAATCTTGGCGGGCCATGTTGGTTCTTTTTTAACAACACACCAGGCATGAAGTTCATGCTTTTCATTATGCTCAGGATCTTTGAATTTATCTCGTCTTTATAAATTATACAGACCTTGAAACTCAAACTGACCAAAATCTCATTCGGAGCTAGCTTCAGAGTAGCCATGGCAGCTTCAGTTTCTGCTGTTATAGTGACCACTTTCCCCTCATATGGGAACTTGATCTTCTGGTGCACGGTTGATGGTACTCCTCCCAAAGGATGGAACCACGGCCTCCCCAACAACACAGCAAAAGTGATTGGGATATCAATCACATGCAGATTGACCTAAACCTCTCTAGGTCCTGTCTTAACTAGAGCTCTAAAGGTCTCCTCGACTGGCCTTTTGGAGTCATTATAAGCCTTGATGACTACTTCAAATGGCTTTAAGTCAGCCACCGTCAATCCCAGCTTTGGAAAAATTTTGAGAGGACATACATTGATTATGGATTCGTTGTCCAACAACACACAACAGTTAATTTCCCCTTTACTTTGGCCTTAATGAACAAGGCTTTATTGTGATCTCTACCCTCCAAGGGTAGATCATCATCTGTGAACACAATTTCTCTCTGAGGACTCTTTGTCAATGAATCTACCATTTGATTAGGAGTGCAAGTTGTAGGGATCTTCTTGTGATCAAGAGCCAGAACCAGTGTCTCCCGAAGGGCTCTGAAGTGCATAAGCAACTCCCAAACACTGGCGAGAGTTTTTTCATCTCTCTTGGCATCAACAGCCTTCTCATTCTGCTTTGTTTCATCATCTTTTTCCTCTTTCTTCACTTCTTCGTCTGAACCCATTTTTCTTTTCCTTGCTTATTAGATTTTGCTTCTTCCTTCTTTTTCTCAACCTTTCTAACTGTTTGGGTTTTCTTTTTCTTATGATCTTTCCATAGATCAACCCATCTTTCCTCTTCATCATCGAAACTCCAAATGTATAAAATATTTACATTAAGCTTCATAGGCTGCTCATTTGGATTCACGTTTTCAGATTTAGATTTTGGTGGCATAGGTATGGCATCGACGAAGGAATTAAGAACTTATTTTTCTGTCAAGTCGGTGTTTATCATAAGGATGGGTGGATTTGGTAGTGGTACATTGTGGTAGTTGGGTAAAAGGTTATTTCTGGTGTTTAGTTTTCTATTTTTAGGATCAGTTATCTTGCCTAAATCGATTAAGTCTTGAATTTTATATTTGAGGCGAATGCAACCATCAGTATCAGACCCAATCGTTTAGTGATATTTGCAATAAAACTTTGGGTCAGCATTTGTGAAAGGTGGTCTCTGAGGTAGAGATTGTATCAGGTTGTTTTTAATGTGCTTCTCTAGGACTTTGGAAAGAGGTTTTCCTAAATTAGAAAACCTTGGGGGTTGTCCAACAACATTGATTTGAACGTTACTGCTTAGTCCGATCACACTACTGGATCCAGTCCCCTCTCTGCTTATAGACTTACCACTGTAGAACTTCTTATCTTGGGCCAGGTCAGATTCTTTTTGTACCCCAAATCGGTGCAGCTCCTCAAAGTTCCGAATCCCAAGATCTCTTAATTTTCTTGAAAGTAATGGGACACAACCTTCCATTACTATAGTCAATTGGTCAAATTCTATCGGCCTATGCTTTATTTATGATAACGTTCCTCTCCATCTAGTCAAATACTTAGCAAATGGCTCATTAAACTTTTGCTTTATGTTCTATAAGTCCCTTAGAGACACCTCCATAGGAGCATTCAGACCATACTACTTGATAAATGCAGCACACAATTCTTTCTAATCACTCTGCACATGTGGTTCCAAAGTATAGTACCAACGAATTAGACCACCCTCAAAAGATAGGGGGAATTGCTTAATAATTTGAGGCTTGGTCAATTCCGTTGCCTGTATATAGGTCACGTACTGCTTTAAGTGCAAGTATGGTCATCAGTTTCAGAATACTTCTTCATGTCTGGGAACTTGAACTTTTAAGGTAAAGGGTCCTCAGCTTTATTTAAATCAAAGCTAGTGTAATCCATTGGGGCATCGATCCCTTTCTCTTTCATCATCATTTACATCTTAGCCACTTAGCGATGTCTTTGGCCTAGTCCAGCTTCTCTACATTTTCTGTATCATCCACCCTTGGTCGAATCACAGGTTCCGCTAGTAAAGTTTCTTGGTCATTTTCTATTTCTCACCTCCCTGAATTTTCAGTATCAAGATCAAATGGTGGTGGTGGAGGCTCTGATGGTTTCTCCTTAGTTGAACTCATCATCTTTGCCATCATCTCTCGCATGATTATTCTGGTCTGTTTGGCCATTTCTGCCTTAAACTGTTCAGGATCAAAACTCAGTGATGATGTTTCTTTTAACATTCTAAGTAAACGGTCGGCATTGGAGAATGCCCAAGTGAATGATTGATTTTGATCTATATCTGTAACCACCACAGGTTAGAGATATGCATGACATGTATGCATGATATGCAGATTCACCTTAACATTTAAAGAGATAAGCATATATTTATTTACATGTAACACATAACAAGACAAAGCTCTTCAAGCGATATCTCCACCCTTATTCCTCCCACACGCATGTTCAATGGCAAGTTCCTTTTCCTAGGATTGTTTGCCGGGTTTTGATTATCAATAAGGGACATCAAAATCGACGTATTCAAAAGAACTCTCAAGACGAGGCAAACAAGTAGCAATTCTTTTGAATAAAACCAAAGTCCATCTGAATGGGCCATGATGGGCCTTAAAAGCTCAGTTTGGCATAGTCCATTGGCAATGGGCTTGGGCTTTATTGTAAGGATCACTAAATGGCATAAAACACACATAGTTGGAAAAATCTTAGTGGAGGTCGCTAGGCCATTACATGAGCTGAGTCAAGGGTAATAAACTACAGCTCCCATAGCTATATACATCCATTACGTCTCTCCACTCAAGGGTCCGTGCGACTTGGATAAGTACATGCTATGAGTGACAATAATCAAATACTTCTCCACCAGGTTAAGTGAAGCATAGGCAATGAAGCAAAGATTGTCGTCGGGTTACTTAGGATTGGTGAGCACATTGTGTGAAAATGTGTCGTGAGTGTAAAAAATGCAGAGGAAATAAAGAAATAATCAAAGATGATCAATTACAAAACACTGGAATCAGTTTCTCTAGTCCCCGGTAGAGTCGCCATTGTAGGTGGCGGGGTTAGTCGTGCGCCCAAGTGTTTGGCGACTACGACACTATACAACCTCAAGGCCTACTAGGAAATACATAATGGGCTTGGGGCCCACAATGGAGATGGAGTCGCCACCCGGATGAAAGCCAAGACACACTATATAGCAACTGGATTCTACGGAGGTTCCCAGAAGCCGTCATCAGAGATCGAGTTCAGAAACTGGGTATGGGCTTTTGAATGCCCATCCAACCTTGCGGTTGGCCTTCGTTTGTGTTTTGTATTTTATTACCTTTAATTATTCAATTATTTCCTTATTCACCACGTGGATTGTAATCATTTCCAATTTTACGTTTAAGTTTAAGTTTGCACATTAATTCCATTTGCATGCTTATTACCTCAACATTCAAGGCAATTAATAATGAATTTACAATCATACATTCAAAAAAAATAGGGAAAGGATTAGGGATTACAATGCTTTATACAATTACAATGATAATGAATTCAAATAAAATCTCTGAAGAACTAATTAATACACTAACTACTTAGTGATTAAAAATCACCGAGAAATCCCTACAACAAACAATGATTAGTTCTGTTTCAAAATAACAATTTCATTTACAAAAGAAATTGAATTCAACTCGCATAAAATAGACATGAATATTCATCTATGCATGGGTTAATTACTCAAACATACCTAATATAATGGCAATCTCATGTAATATTGAAGATACAAAACAACAGAAACATATCAAAAATTGAAAATAAACCAAAAGGATACCAAAAATAAAACAAATTTGTGTAGGACTCTGGTGGGGAGGCGATCGCCTCTTCGCAGAGGCGTCGCCTCCCAGCCAGGAGGTGATTTCAAATTGCCATATCAAGAAGAGGCAACTTTTTATTGAAGAGACATCGCCACTTTAACAAGAACACAAAATTTTACATCTTTTTTAATTCCTAAGCAATTCGAGCATACATGCAAATATGTATAAACCGGCAACTTAAAACTCAATAATTCACATGTTCAAGCCATCGACATAATATCAAACAAACAATAAACACAAGACGAGTGTAAAAATCAAGAGGTTGATTTTTTTATTGAAAATGAGTAATTTAAAGCTTGAAAACAAGGATTCTCGTTGATTTGGACAAGTTTGATGCTCTTAACTGAGCCCTCGGAGCTTAGTTTGCTTGGTTTTGATGTGTTGAGTGTAAGAGCTTCCCTTTCTTTTCTTAAGAAATTCCTTTTAAGCTTTAATGTCTATCTTTTTTCCTTCTTTCCTCTTCCTTACTTTTCCTTCCTTTCTTTTGAAAAAGCGTTTTTTTTTTTTCTGATAATAACCAACCTCCTCTTCACCAGCCAAAAAAACTCTACTTAAAGCTTCCACCTTTCCTTCTCCCCAATTTTCAAAATAAAGTCCAAACAAAAGATCATCATTTCCCTCTTTTCCAGCTCACTTCTCTGCCCCAAAAGTCTTATTTTTACTTCAAAAACCTCCAAATATGCGATATGGTGGGTCTAGGCCTAAAGGCTTGGGCTTGAGGATTCGGGAGAAATTCTAGGGTTTTGGGCTTGTTTTTAGAGTTTTGAGCTCTCAAGTCCATTTTAAAGAAGATTTCGAGCCCCTCTTGCACCCAAAACTTGTACTGTCTCATCATCGGACTTTCGTTGCGGGCCGATCAAACCGAAAGTGTCCATAGATAGTAATTAAATAAAAATAAATTCGAAGATTCTAATTGTATTTGTATCGATACAAACATTTGTACCATAGCAAGAGTTCATTTTAAAAATAGATATAACAAATTGAAATTTATGAATAGTAAGATTTAATGAATTAATGTTACTTTTGAATGTAAGGAATTTAAGTATAGATTTGAATTTCAATTAAATCTTTTTATTTGGGAACTATATAAATTTTTATCGATGAAAATTTCAAACAAATTCACTAATAAATTTAGAAGTTTATTTGATAAGAATTTAAAATGACATGTAAATAATTTTTACACTTGAAATTTAATATTTAAATTATAAGATTTCATTTAAAAAAAAATCTAAAATTTCAAATCAAATGTTTGCATTCAAATATACTCTAAAATATCTATATCAAATTCAAACAAAAAAGAATAATAAAGATCTCAAAAAAAAATCAATTAAACTATACAAGATCACCATTCTTTTTTGGAAAAAAAAAAGTCATGTTCACTAATTTAAAAAATAAGTAATTCGCCAAAGAATAAATCAAGGGATCAATCATTCCCCCTCCTAAAGTAAAACATTTCACTTCTTATAGGAAATTTCCTATATATTACAAGTTACTACAAATTCTTCAGCCCCATTTTACTTCATTCATAAAAGTGGAAAAGATTGAACTAAGCAAGTCGCATTCTATCCACTCTTAACCAATGGGGAATCATAGTTTTATTACCAGTCCTGGAAAAGGAAATCTGAGAATAAACCACCTGTTAACATTACATAATTACAGAAAGCTGAATTTTGTTTTCAAATCCCAATTAGTTCTTGATTGTGAAAACAAGAAGTAGCAAACAGTCATTTGTAATATTACTTCAATTAGTTCCAATATCAACAACCATGATACAAATTTAGGAAAAGGAACAACAATTAGGAGGAAAGAGGCAAGGTCACTCAAATAGAACCTGGCTATGTTTTAAATTACATTTGTATGAGCAAGGCAACTACCAAATACAAACCACCCAACTCCGTCAAATATTTGGGAAGAAATAAATTAAGGGTAAGTTTTTTTTTTTTAAAAAAAAAGAGAAAATGAAAAACACATCAATTGATAACTAATTAACAACTGCAAATGTATACAAAATCGTTCGGTTATAGTCCGAGTCTAAGTGGGATTTTATTGTTCCCCTTGAAATGCAGAAGAAATCCAATCTGAGGCTGCTACACGAGTGTCTGACTCTATATGTGGCGTAAGAGATATAGGAGTTACGGCCACCTAGTTTTCCAAATAAACACGACAAACCATTTGTCAACATAGATGCTAGGCAATCCCAATTCAAAGATAAAACTGTAGCGTAAAACAATTAAAAGTACAATGCTTTAACTTACAAATCCATTTTCGAGTGCTCTGAAATCCAGATCCTCCTCAGTATCTTCCTGCTCCTTGTCCAGAAACTGAAAAAGTATTCAGTGGATGTGACTTAGTTCAATAATGGAAAACCTTGAGCGCTTGTGGAAAAAGAATATGAACAAGTACAAGCAAACAAGAACAACAAGAATGAAACTAAACTAATAAAGGAGATATAAAAGATTAAGGGAAAATTCTTGTATGGATTTTGATCCATAGTGGATTATCTCGCATGAATTGTTCCCAGATTGATGTGAATGGTCGGCCACATTTATGTGAAATGGTCCACAATGGACCATGGTTCAGGCAAGAAATTCCAGAAGAATGCTGCATCATAAGAGCCATTTTCCATTCCCAAAAGGTAATTCTGGAGATGAATAGGAAGTTTCCTGCAGTTCCACACCACATATACAATTTTGTATAGATCGCCATTTAGCATGTAAGATTTCCAAGAAACTTCCTTTTTTTTTTTGTAGTGTTATAGGAAGAGCAAACAAAGTTACAAAATGTTTAAACAAACAGATAAAAACTTCAGAAGGCTGATTTTTCACAAGCCATTAAAAAAGTCACTATTGCTAAAACTGAAAGGCCATAGCTACAGTTGTTCTCAAACATGAAGTTAATATACGGATCTCCATTACCTCCAGGCGAAAATACTTTTTCACCCGACCAGTATCAGATTTTCCTGCAGCCCCAACTGACTCAATCTCCACATTCTTCCTTTGTGTTGTCAAACGGCGAGCTGCACCCTGAGAAGAGCAAAATAAATAAATAAATAAATGACCCCAACAATAAGAAGAGAAAGAGGCATGATGATGTTCCTCCTAAATGAAACTATTAATGGCAAGAAATGGTGCAATGATTTCTAGTGAGGGCTACTCACAGCAGCAGAGGCATCTCGACTAAGTTGTGCAAGCTGAATGCCAAGACTCTGTTGATTAGACATAAAATGTCCAGCAGAAGGATGCCTGTTAGCTGAAACAGCTTGCCAGTTAGGTGAGGATCTCCACATACTTTGCTTAGTCAGTTTGAAGCCCTGCCACATAAAAAAAATCATGTGGGGAAAAGTGTAAGATAATTAACTGAAAGATATATCTGAAAAGATGAAGATGCAGCCACACACAGTATTAGCAGACATCGCAAAATTTACTTCAAAGATAACAAGCACCACAAGAGAAAAGGCACCACTTCCCAGATCCACTACTACTTTTGCAACAACCATTAAGTCCAACATACCTTCCACTTGATTAATGGATTTGCCAAGAACAATCTATGATAACCATGTGCCCGCTGCTGATAAACCCCATTTATTGACTATGTATGGATTTTGGAGTCAAAAGTGTGTCTCATATTTGTGACTTCAAAAGCTCAATCAACAGTTCATCTTAGTCTTGGAAAAAGCAGGTAGCTTCTAACTCTAAACGATTACAAAAGCTGCAAAAGAACACATACAAATATAGATTCTCTCTCAGCTCCAAACTTTAAAGTTCCAACAGCATATATGTCTCTCTTATAACCATGTTTCTTGTGACCATCCAAGAACCTACCCCAATCTAGTGAGCAAGGGAGGAAGAGGAGGGGATGACAGAGAGAAAGAGTTGTAATGTTGTAATGTTTATATCTATAACTAAAGATAAACTTCCACTAAATCTGCCTTCTATAGCTTTTACTGCACAGCAGACGAACAAAGGAAGAACAGCAGACCCACTTTAACATTTGCATTGTGGTTAAGAGTTCAATAAAATAGAACGAAGGCACTTTCCTCAAAAACAAATAGACAGTTTCTAATGCGAAATATTTGCAAACAGACAATCTCCATGAATGCAAGCCCCTCCAAGTTAATTAATCTAAATTTAGAAGGCATATAATCAATCTATCACAATCCCTTTTGAATTCTCAGCAAAATAAGCATAAAAATGCTTACCTTGTTTGTAGACGGAGACGTAGGAATTTCTAAGTGCAGAGAACAACTCTTTGGGAAACTCCCATTCTCAATGTCTCTGATAGCAGCATTTATCAATGGAAGACATACAGCAACAGCATCCTTAAAATCATTTTCTTGGCTTTCATCCTTCTTCCTATAATGAACTAGAAATCTTAAAAACTGCCCAGAAACAATAACAAGAATAGAATGTCTATGTTTACATCTCAACTCACCAGTTCAGCGATATTGATAAAGAAGGGACACCACTAATTAATGCCTCTCGAGCTCCAGCAACAACACCTGAGTAAAACCTGTAGGATTTTCAATAAACAAATCAACCTCCAATCAAAAGATGTACAGATTATACTATTGGACTGTAATGACTTCTAAAATACAAATGAAAATGAGCAATTTAACCATTAAAATATGATTGGAAAATTAGCTCCTCAGTCACATACTATTGGACACTCAACAAGATAATAATGGAATGATGTACAAAGCTCTTCATAATGCTTACATCTGATGACCACAGCTTGATCCCCTGTTAATTCCACTAATTACCTGAACATCAAAATCAAATATAACTTCTTAAGAAATCATTAAGACCAAAAGCTATATGTAATCCCATACACAACAGCATATTAAAACTAACCAGCAAAGGCTTTGGCCAAGAGAACAGTGCTCCAGATAATGCTAATGAGACACAGTCCACGGGAGTCCCTGAGTGAAGTACAGTAACCAAAATCCTATCACTACAAGTAAATTAAACTAAAAGGTAGACATCATAGCAGACATTTTTTGCAACTGAAATCAATGGAAAAAAATTAATGTTGCCATCTGAAAAGTACAAAATTCCATCTTTCATTACAATTTGAGCCCAGAATAAGGCATGTGAGAAAATAAACATAGAGTAATCCATCTCAAAATAACTAGAACATGTATGACTTCAGCTTCTATAATTTCATAATAAACAATCACATCTTCATTCAAAAAATAAAAGTTCATAAACTAAGAAAGGTGAATACTGAATAGTGCAAAACTAAGGGGCATTCCTACCTGCAACTTCAAAAGCTGTTGCACCATTCATTTCAACAGAATTCACCGCAATTGTTTCTTGTAGTGTAACAGAATGACCAGATACGGATTTGTCCCTAAACCAACATGTAGAAACTAAGGAAATCACCAGATGTAACCAAATTGAACACTTGTATGGGAAAAACATTAAAAAATGCAAATATATACATAAAAAAAAAAAGCCAGAAGAAGATAAGATTAAAAAAATGGCAGATAAACAAGAAGCTAAAAAGAACCCACATATCAGTAAACAC
>CATIWM010514647.1:0-26759 GCA_949671775.1 Mallotus repandus
AATTAAAAAATATATATTTAAAAAAGATGAACATATTGAAGTGAATGAACTCCGCACTTCATAGAACTAAAATGAAACTTATTGATTAGATTAGATTCACTTTTTTTAAGCATAAAAAAGGTAATTTATTGTCAACAAAAATAGAGTTATTTTTTTTTACATTTTTTAAAATATTTACAGTGACAACTAGTGAGATTTTGGCACAGTGGATTTTTATACATGACCTTTTTGCATATATTTTTTTCTATTTTTTTTCTAACTCAATTTATAGAGCCTTAATTTATAAAGGCCCAAAAGCACTTTTTACATAAAGTGTAAAGACAATAATATGAAAGTTATATAAATTTGATATGAAAAGTGTTTATAGGACTCGACAAAAACTTTTTAGCCTAATCATCAGACACATTAGAAGCAGTAACAAAATGCAAAATCAAGTTAATTTTTCAAAACTATCTAATAAATTAAATGTATATGAACTCTAATTTTTCATCATCATCATCATCACCATCATCATTATTATCATTAGTACTACAATTATCTTCATCCCTACAATAATAGTCAATTAACATGTCTTCTTCTTCATTTGATTCATCCACATCAACCATTATGTTCTCATTCTCAATATATTAAAAAATACTCATAATAATTAATGACTCCATATTTTCTAGATCAATGTCATTTCTACTCAAGGAGGATATTTCATTCATATCAACATGACCATAATCATTAACTTCATTGTCTTGATACGCCCCATCTTTAACAAAAGGCAAATTACTATTGTTCATAACTTTATCCTACACCTCATCAATATCATATATATGCTTATGCTGAAATGGTTATACCACTCTTTAATAATTACCCAATTTAGAATTATTAACATAAAAAAACTTGTTTTACTTGATCTGGTAATACATAACAGTCATTTTGATACTATTTTTCAATTACTTTTACACTTGTTATATTTCCATCGTTTTGAATGCTTGATTTTATATTACAAAGGTCAAACCAATCACACTTGAAAATAATCACATGTTGATCTTTCACATAATCTAGTTGAATAATTTTATTAAGCTCTCTATAAAAATCTATAATCTTATCATCAAGATTCCCTTAAACTAAAATTCCACTATTTTGACTTCTATGATGACTATCACGCTCTTTAATAAAAAATCTCACTCCATTTACAATGCATCCAGTGTACTTTCTTACTTACAAATTTATATGGTTCACATGCAAGTGCGTACAATGCTTGAAATGATGTTGATGAACTTTCACAAAGTAAGCACGCCATCTACATAAAAAATAAAAATGTTAAAAACCTTATAATGTCTGACCATATATTTGTAAACTAGTAAATTTGCACATTGCTTGAACCATGTAAAAAATTAGGCTTTGTGTTGCTAATCAATTGTCCAAACACTTTGTAAATGAAGTTGTTATTTATATCCCCATATTAAATTTTTAAAGTTAAGAAATTATTGAAAATCCTAAAATATCTTTCAATTTATCAAATTCTTACGCAAAATATGGCTCAAACTCCTCCCAATTTTGCAAGATAAACCATTATGTCATATTGAACTTTTTATTTGATAATTCAACATATGTTATGGCTCTAAATGGTCAACATTTTTTAGAGAAGATGGATAAACCATCGTAATTTTTTATATTGTAATTTTGTTCATCTCAATTAAACCTAGTCTCAATATTATGCAAATACATAAAAGGAAGAATTGCACAACTGGTGAGTGAACTTTTCAATTTTTGCTATCTTGGTAGTTAAACTTTTTTTGCAATCGAGTGTTTAAACTCACTAATTTTGTATCGTTTAATTGGTTCTGACTGATTGATGGTGTTTGGAATGTCCAGTTAACATAAATGGGACCTAATTTAAGTCACGCAGCTCGCCATATCAACATTCACTTATGAATATTATTGTAAATTTCTAAAATGCCCTAGCTTCTATACTAAATTTTCCTTTTAGACGTAGGGATTTGCTTTTGAAAAAAAAAATGCAATACAAGAAGAAGAAAAATGCAATGGCTTAAAGAGATTGTATTTGCAGGTCAGTAAGACTTGTTCTTATTCTTCCTGAAGATCCCAATCTTTCAATAGTTCATTTCTTTTCAGAAATTCTAGTTATTACCCTCATAAACAAGCTCTTATTGATGCAAATTTATCAAAGACCTAATCTTTTTTACAACACTTGCACTTTACACTAACCACACTAATGCTTGGATAACTTCAGATATGGGTGGGCGAAACTCAGGTTCAGGGCAATAATGTCAGCTAACTATGAGATCTCTAGCCATAAATCCATCCCCAAGAACTGTTGCAATAGAAACACAGAAATATAGAAACCTTAGAATCTGATCCATGAAGAGTTTAATGATACTGTTAGGGAAGATTCAATACTTGCAAAAAATAGAACATATACAGATTTTCAACACCAACTAAAAACAAGCTAAAGAAATAAGGGCCATAGGTAAACAAGACAACAAAAACAAATAATTGGTTTATTTTTACTACATAAGATCTGATAGGAAAGAATGTGACAAGCGTTATGAAAGGCAGTTGAATCAATGAAGTATTGAAAGTAGTATCCATTTGCTTGATTTTAGCTTTCATTTTTCATATTGCTGCTTAGCCCCTTCTAATTCAAAGATATGTCACCTCCCGGGATTAGGCCCATGTAATGAAAGTAATCAATAATAATAAAAATAAAAATTAACAGATCCATCATATATGCATAGCTTTTTTTATTATTAAAACACACACACTCAAAATCAAGCCTCTAGTTTTTTTGGAACAACTATCAAACATCTGTTTAATAAATAAGAGAGGCAAAACCATAGAAATGGCTTAACTCACCCACTGTAGTATACTTATATGTGGTAACACCAACCTGACTAACACTTAATGACCCTGTGATGACCATTTCACCTAGCCCATCACACAAGTGACTGTTTCGATCATGCAGATTAAAGAAAGAAATCTCAAACAACAATGCACTTTTCTTATTCTTGACTTTTCCTTCTTATTTAGGTACCCTTTTTTTATTGAGAATTTGAGGCCACGATCTTTTAGTTTTATTTGCATGAATTAATGGAGCTTTAAATGGGTCATGAATTAATGACTTTTCCTTCAATTCGGTCTTGGTTTTTAACTCAATCTTTTGATTTTTTCCAACCCTCTTTTTCTGCAAAGAGAACAAGAAAAAAAAGTTATTTATGTCACACCTCATCTTATATTACCCAAGATGGATATTTAAAACCAACCACTAACAAATTATATTATAAATATAATTATGTTTGCTAAAAGGTTGAAATATA
The DNA here is from genome assembly GCA_949671775.1 of Mallotus repandus. Classification (NCBI taxonomy): domain Eukaryota; kingdom Viridiplantae; phylum Streptophyta; class Magnoliopsida; order Malpighiales; family Euphorbiaceae; genus Mallotus; species Mallotus repandus. The sequence continues at coordinate 3,330 of CATIWM010514647.1, forward strand.
TCTCTTAGAAAGTTGGTCTTGCTTATGTAGTATATTTATAAGGTAATAAATTTGCAATTAGGTGTATCTAAGAACAGTGAACTGTGTGTAAGAAAACTAAGTAATATGGAGAAATACACTTTTAAACTAGATCAATATTATATATTTGAGTACTAGAAACTTAAAAAAAATATCATTAAAACAATATAAAACCTAATTACAAACAATTACTTTACATATAGCTTAGCCACCATTATTTAACTTTAGGATATATTCATTAACAACATATATGGAACAAGGTTAAGAAACAAAAATACAAGGCCTCTCTGACAAGGATGTTGGCCAACCTTATTCTGAAACTTCTATATACACTCTTTAGCTCAATCCATCGACTGTCAAGCCCCGCTATTTGAAAAGTTTAGAAAATAAGTAAAATGAGTATGTAAATACTCAATGAATATATGTTACAAGTAGAAAACAGTCTAGTTAAAACAAGCATATTAAATTCCTCAAATCACAAAACTAAAGCATTTAAAATCAAATTATAATTCACCTATGACATTGAATACATTCTTGCTTTCAAACGTGTAACAAGTTCAGCTGAATAAAGCACATGCTTTTCTAAAACATCAATATAACCTTTTATATGTATTAATCATCCTTGCAATGAGCATCATAAATTGACCATAACATACATGCCATCACAAGCTTACTCTTTGGGCGCACTTGAAGGCTAACCCTTCGACTACATTAGTACAGAACGACCCTTCTTCCTTCACCGTCTTGCAATCAAGTGCCCTATTGTCTGTTGCACAATAGCAACCATCACAATCTCAAATGTACATATATCATCTAAGCACATTCACATATCTCACATAGGGAGGTAAGACACAAAATTAAATGCCCATATTAATCAAATAATCAGTCAAAATGAAACTAACGCATTGTAATTCAACAAAGCATTTAAAATAAAAAATCTCTTATCATGATTCAAAGCAACAAAACTAGGCTGATCATAAATTCAATTAAATTATCAAATAACTAAAATATGCTCAAATTAGATTGCAAAACAAAGCATAGAGTAGTAACACATTTAACTTGTAAAGTTGAAACTAATATTGTTTCAAATCTTAAAACTTTTATAAACAATTCAAGTAGTTAAGAGGCTAAATTGAAATAGTTCTAACACTTCAATTTTAGACTTATACAACAACATTTAAAGGATCATTTTTTCATTGATATAAAGCAAGTAAAAAGGCTTGAACATCTACTCACCAAAATATCCTACAAAATAAACACAACTCAATCACCGATTGCTTAGTTTGCACCGCCACTTTCCTTGCCTTTTCAAACACCTAAAGCATGAAATTTTATTTATAAATCATCAACATAAAATCTTATATAATGCCCTAATCATGCATCCCTCAAATGATGTGCAAAACATGCAATTAAACTCAACTCTACAAACCAGCTCCATTTATTCTAAAAATGCTATTTTTAGGCCTAACTTTGGAAAATTGCACATAATTGTAGAAAAGGAATTTTGAGCCCAAATTTTAAGAAAATTTAGATTTATACATATAGAATATGCTGTAAACATTTCACATCAATTGATACAATGAAAGTTATAAGTGACTAAATGTAACCAACTTAATTCTCTTGACAGATTGAGCAGTAAAATATTTTCTCTTATTAATCTAATATACAGACTGAATCAATTCAAGCTCCAAGAGACAAAGTTTTAGAAGACTCTTTAAATTTTCTATAATATCAAAGACATTCAATTTGGAGCTTCTTAGCTCATGATATGATCAAAATACAAAGACATTAAAACTAGAATTTCAAAAGCCGAAAATGGCAACTTGGTAACCCTGACCAAAATCGACCAAAACTCTTATAATACTTTCCAAATAAATCACTAGAGACTTTAGGGATAGGAATGATAATTAATGGCCTAAAATGATTTTAAACCTTCAAACTCAGCTTACAATAATCAGCCCCACTTGAAAAATGCAATAACTCTTTCGAATCTCTCATTTTCTTTTCTAGGCTGCTTGTAACTGTCTTTATTTTTTTTTCTTATAAACCAATGTGTAAACACACTAAAAGCAAAGTGTAGGACCCAAAGAAGATTCTAAACCTAAAGTGGATAGGTCAGATTGCAAAACATCCATTTTAACCCTTAATGAGAAGCTAACATTACCTTTTAAACTTCAAACTTTAAATTATTCATTCTAGGACATTTATTTGTTTCAATTGAGCCCATATCATCTTAAACTTTTTAATTCTCACTCTCCACTTTATTTTTTTTCCTAATCCCTTTTATTCTCATAATTTCACTCATTTTGAGTGTCATCAAAATTCAAAAATTCTTGCTCCTTGATCAAGTACAAGTCATGGCTATGTATAATACACTAGCTTATACTTAATTTCAATCAACATATATGTAAATGCAATGCATTATGAATGTAAATGTACCTAGAGTTAGAGTACGGATGTGACAATCCTCCCAACCTTAGAAAATTTCATCCCCAAAATTATGCTAGAATAATTAAGGGTATTGGTTCCTTATGTCCTCCTCTTGCTCCCAAGTGGCTTCCTCACTTCCATGGTGTTTCCATAACACTTTCACCAACAATATGGTTTTTTTTCTCAACACCTTGGTTTCCCTAGCAACTGGTTCTTCTTCATAAGATAAACTATCTTTCAGTTCTAAAGGTTGGGCTTATAAAACATCAACATGGATACATGGAAAACCTCCTCAACATGGATGCAAGGAAAACATCATGAATATATGATAATTAAGGAGGTAAAGTCAACCTATAGGCTACTAGACCAACCCTCTCAATCACCTCATAAGGACCAGTATACCTAGGGCTCAATTTTCCCCTTTTACTAAACCGCAAAACTCCTTTCTAAGATGAAGTCTTTAGGAAGACCTTGTCACCACCATCATATTCAATTAGCTCCCTCTTCAAGTGTTTATAACTCTTTTGTCTATCTTGGGATTCTTTTAGTCTATCTCGAATTAGCTGAATCTTCTCTATTGTTATTTATACAATTTCTGGACCCACTAACTGCCTTTCTCCAACTTCATCCAAACAAACTGGAGTTCTGCACTTCCTACCATAAAGGGCTCATAAGGTGCCATCCCCAAACTAGAATGAAAAGTGTTCTTGCAGGAAAATTCCATTAAAGGTAGATGTTTATCTTAGCTACCCTACAATTCCTTCACACAAGTTTGAAGCATGTCTCCTAATGTTTGAATTGTCCTCTCTAACTGGCCATCTATTTGGAGATGAAAAGCTGTACTAAACCTCAGCTTGGTACCTAAAGCATGTTGCAAACTCAGCCAAAATCTAAATGTAAATCTTAGATCCCTATTTGATACAATAAAAAATGGAATGCCATGCAATCTGACCACTTCTCTAATGTAAATTTTAGCAAGTTTATCTAATGATTAACTCACTTTAACAAGCAAAAAGTGAGCTGATTTGGTGAGTCGATCAATAATCACCCAAACTTCATCATGTCCCTGCTGAGTCCTAAGCAACCCAACCATAAAATTCATTATAATATGCTCCCACTTCCATTCAGAAATAGGAAGAAGTTGCAATGTTCTTAGTGGGTGTTGATATTCTACTTTAACCTATTAGTAAACCAAGCATTTAGCCACAAACTCTGCAATCTCTTTCTTCATCCCTGACCACCAATAGTTTTCCTTCAAAGTACAGTACAATTTAGTACTTTATAGATGCATAGCATAGACTGAATTGTGTGCTTCCTCCCTTATTTCCCTTTTCAAAACTTTAATATTAGGTACACATAGTCTGCCCCTATAAAGTAAGGTACTATCCTCTGAAATCATAAAATTTTCCCTATTACCTTGTTAGACTTGCTCCTCTATCTTTACCATTTATTCATCATGGCTCTGTGCCACCCTAACTCTATCAATCAACATTAGTCGGATCTTCAAAGTAGCAAGTAGTTCTCCTTTCTTACCCTGAGTTAAGCAATAATGAAATTCTCATAGTGTGAATATAAGATAAGCTACCTAAGGACTTCCTACTAAGTGCATCTGCTATCATATTAGCTTTCCCTAGGTGATAACCAATAATGAAATCATAATCTTTTAGGAGCTCAACCCATCTTCTTTGCCTCAAGTTCAACTCTTTCTGGTTTAGTATGTACTTCAAACTCTTGTGATATGTGAAAATCTAACACTTTTCACCATACAAGTAATGCCTCCAAATCTTTAAGGCAAAAACAACTGCTGCTAGCTCTAATTCATTTGTAGAATAGTGTAGGCGACCTTTTTCTCTCGATATCAGATATCAGGACATGACAACTTTATCGAAAGGGACATCCATTCCATTTACGAGACAGGGACAAATGATTGGTCTCAAGAGGATACAATACGCTTTGTGTTTATAGAGTCGCCACCTAATTTTTAGAAAATCAGGAAAAGATGAAAGGGACGACATCAGGTCACTCAACGAGTATCATCCCCAACAGAGATTCTAAGGTTTGGAAGATCTCATATACTTTTAGACTACTTCTTATTATAGAACATTTAATGTATGGCTACTGTATCGCTTTAGTTTCAGTATGATAGTTTGTATATGCACATTCACACAAGTACATGATAATAACAAAAAGTAAAGAAAATTAAGTACAATTATTTACAAGGCTTTCCTGGTAAATATTTTGAAAGAGAAAAAGTGCAAAAATTTAAATCTAGTCCTAATTCTAGAAAACACCTACAAAATAAAGGTTAACACAACTATGTGCGATTCGATCAATTCATCCACTCGGACAGCAAGTAGGCACAAAATAACCGATTAATGCATTGTGAATAAGTAGATAAATGCACATGGTTTATGCTTTTGGAGGAATTATTATAAATCATTTCTAAATAACAAAAAAAATAAGAAAAGATACCTGGTTGCATCATTATACCACGAATGGAGGCTCTAGCTCGGAAATGTGAACTTTCACATTATTGAATGCATTTTGATGCAAAATGTGGAAAATACTTATTTTTGTATTTGATAAGTGAAAAAGTGCAGTTCTAATGCAAATGTGTGGTTTTGATGCAAAAGTACAATTTTTATGCTGAAAATGTAGGATTTTATGTTAGGAATATGCTTTTTACATTAAAAATGTGAAAACTATGCAAAATGATGATTGATTTATATTTACTGGATGCAAAATACATACTTTATGTGAAAAATTATCATTTTTCGCATAAAGCTGTAAAATTGATGTGAAAATGTTGATTGCGATATAAAGATGTGATTTTTATCAATAAAATGCAGAAATTGTATGAAAATGATAAATTTTATATTTTTGGAAACAAAAAATGAAGATTTGATGCGAGAGTGATAATGTTTTTGTGATTTTTCACATTTTAGAGTCGAGTGATGCAAAATGACAGTTTATTATACTCAATATAAAGCAGAGATTATTCAATCAGCACGCAAATTGCTAGTCCCACCACATAATCATAATAATTTCTTAACTATTGGCGGTAATAAAATAAAATGCAAGATAGTAAAATAAACATGCAAAAATGATTATTTGGTCCTTAGATTCGATTGAGCTTGTTTTGAGTTTTTTTTAAGCTTTAGCTTTTCGGGATTTTCAAGTTGTCCTTGTCGAGAGGTTGAAAATGACATGTAGAATGTAAATTTGTATACCTTTGAAGCGTGCTTTGACAAAGATGTGGGTGGGTTTAGTTCAAATTGGTCCAAAAAATCCTAGGAAAAATGTGTGGAATGAGCTAAAAGTGTATAAATTAGGAGTCCTGAGTCTTCAATTTGACATTATTTCGGTATGTGTGAAGGCCCCTTAAAATGGGAGGTAGAAACCTTTATTTATATAAGAAATGGATTTTTATGTGTGGGTACACATCCCAAGGCGCGTGTACACGTGGAAGAGTGTGTAAGCGTGCGAAGTGTGCGTAACCACGTGCTAGGAGCACGTGGTCACACGCCCTAGCGGGCAGTTAAGCACAATCAATTTATGCGCTGATTTTTGCGCTATCCCGAGGCTATTTCTAATTGTTTTTGGACCTTTCTGATGCAATTTTTTATGTCTATTTTTTCCGAATTGGCTTTCATTTTCATGCGTAACCATATGTGTTCAAGTGCGGTTATGCGCTACAAATTTGCTTACGCGCACTTTTTTGGGATCAATTTTAGGGGTTTTTGGGGCTTACGGATGCGATTTTTATGCCTATTTTGTAAAAATTGACTTTTGATTTTTCACGAAAGTTGAACTTTGGTCCTGTGAGATGAACACCAGTCTAATGAGTTGCGCATTTTGAGCAACGATTGCTCAAAATGAGCGACTTATCATTCCGATAGTTAATAATTCTCAAAATTGAAGTACGGCTTAATGACTCAATGACCGATTTTGCACTTTGGAGGCTCGATTCAAGATTAATAGAGTTTTAGCATGCTTCAGAGGTGGTACACACAAACAGACACTTGTCATATTCGGGAAGCTATTTTCATCATCAGACCTTTTAGAGACAGTTACCTCCTGCTTCACATGTATTGCATAGCCTCCTAACATTGAAATCAATAGACATGAAGCAATATAGAGATGCAAGAAATGGATTTTAAGAAGATAGGTTGCAGACATCTGTCTGGTTGTTATTATCTTTGTGATTCAGCCATCACACAAGATGCAGTTTGGGATGCATGCAATAATGCAGTTCAAGATATACGCAAAGATGTATTTTTCACACAAGATGATTTAAGCGAAGGAGACAAGCATGTGATGGTGATATGCAATCAGGCCCATGACATATAAGCACACCTATGTAAAATGTAACGACTACCCCTTTGGGCATCGCACTTAAAATTCTCTAGTTATGTTAAGAATTTACTAGAAATGCTACCCTCACCTATTTGGGGTTTTAGGTAGTGCTAGGATCACTTATTTAGGTGTCATGCAAAAGTAGCAATGTTACCCTTACCTGATTAGGTTTTTAAGTAGTGCTACAGTCACCTTATTTGGTGTCATGGAAAAGTAGCAATGTTACCCTCACCTGATTAGGTTTTTAGGTAGTGCTACGATCACCTCATTAGGAGTTATGCAAAAGTAGCAATGCTACCCTCACCTTATTAGGTTTTTAGGTAGTACTACAATCACCTCATTACGTTTCATGCAAAAGTAGCAACGCTACCATCACCTGATTATGTTTTTAGGCAGTGCCATGATCACCTTATTAGGTGTCGTGCAAAAGCAATAATACTACCTTCACCTGATTAGGTTTTTAGGTAGTGCTACAATCACCTTATTAGGTGTCATGATTGCAATTGGTGCATAGTGCAATCGTGTCTTGAGACTATGATTTATGTGTGATTGTCATTTGTGTGTGATGTGATACGTTACTAAGCAGGTGGAGATGCTATTAAGCAAATAAAAATGCTACTAAGCTGTTAAAGATGCTACTAAGTAAATGAAAATGCTACTAAGCAAGTAGAGATGCTACTAAGCAAAGAAAAATGTTACTAAGCATATCAAAATGCTACTAAGCAAAAAAAGTGTTACTAAGCAGATAAACATGCTAGTAAGTAGATAAAAATGCTACTACACAGATAAAAATGCTACTAAGTAGTAAAAAATGCTATAGAGCGGTGATAAATGCTAATAAGCAGTGAAAAAAGCTACCGAGTACTGATGATGTAGTAATAATGTTGAAATGATCCTAATACGAGCCTAGACTCAATTATAATCAAATTGTCTCTTTGTAGCATATTTTCGTATATTGGCTATAACTTTTCCTACAGAAGTCAGATTAAGGTGATTAAAAATGGTATAGAAAGATAAGACAAAGAGTTACAATTTTTATGAAGAAAATTTTGGCTAATTCAATATTTTCATTCTAACACAGCCGTGTTAAACATATAACACAACCGTGTCTGATTCGCGTTTTGTCCAACTCTGTCCACATGAACCAGATACAACTGTGTCACCTTTTTGACACATCCATACTTAAGAGTAATATTTCATAGAATCAAAGTGACACAGCTGTGTCATTTTTTCGACACAACCATGTCTGACGTCAGGCCAAACTTCCTTATTTTTCTAGGTTTTCCATTTTTGAAGTTTTACGAAGTTTATTTTGTTTCCAACTTTGTTCCTTATTAAGGTTTTATTATAAATAGGCATCTTAGGGCTGTAAACAAATGAATTATTAAGTTGTTGAATTTTAATCAATTAAGTGAGATTTTTATCATCTTTGTTCTTTTGAAACTTTGCATGTTTGCTTGGATTGTTTCACTTCTACCTTTCACTACAATTGCTAGGTTAGATTAAACTTAGGATTGTGTCATTGTTCATGTTTTAATAACTAGGTATTTTGCTTTAATTTAATAAGCATGGTGTCTAATTCTATCAACACAACCTATTCAAAGTTGGATGCACGTTTTATCTCTTTTATAGGTAAGGTTCATATCAGTTTGGTATTAGAGCCAAACTTTAAGGTTTGGTTACTTATCCTTTAATTTTCTTGTTTAATTTTCTTCTTCTTCTTCTTCTCAATTCTTCTTAAAAAGTCAAAAAAAATTAGAATAAAAAAAGCCAAAAAAAAATTTGAGCGAAACACGAGAGCATTCACATCCTTGAGTGTAAACACGTAAGGGGAGTGCTTTGTAAGGATTTCTTTTATATTTCTTTTCTATCGTGATTTCTAGTATGGAAATGCCTTATTTTCTTGGTGGGAATGATCCTTATTTTTACTTGAAATGGGTGCAACAAATAGATGTGATATTTGGTTCTCTTGAAATAAGTGATTTTCAAAAGTGCAGACTTACTTGTAGTAAGTTTTTAGGTCACGCTACTATATGGTGGAAAGATTTAATGGCATTGTTGAGAGAGAATGGGAATAGTGAGGTTAGAAATTGGGAATTGATGAAAAGGTTAATGACTAGACATTTTATTCCTCATGATGTTGGGGATAAATACTATCTGAAATTACAAAGGCTTAAACAAGGTGATGAATTATGTGTTTAAGATTATGCTAAAGAGTTTAAGTTGTAATTATAAGAGATTTAGGTGAATCTAAAGAACAGAAAATTACAAGATTCATAATTGGGCTTAAGAGTGAAATTAGACAAGAGCTTGATTTTATAGTACAATTGCAACTTCTTTTGTCTTTGAAGGATGTAATTACACTTGCTTTGGAGAAAGGAAGTTGGAGTAATAAGGTTGATAATAAAAGTGGTGCTAATGTTGAAATAGCATTGAGTGATCATGAGAAGAAACGTGAGCAGTAAGTTGAGGAGGAGAGTAGTGAAGAAGAGTGCCAAGTTGAAACTTTACCACTAAAGACAACTTTTGAAGACATGTGCATTATTCAACAAAGTGAAGAGTTTTCATCTTCAATTGGGAATGCTTTTGGAGGGAAACTAATGAAATTGAAAGAAAAGAAAAAAGTGAGTTAAGTGTTAAAAATGAGTTGAATAAGCAAAGTGAGGAAAATGGAAAACACTTGGTGAGAGAAAATAAGCAAGGCATGAGTGAAAAGAAAAAGACAGAGATTGAGAGTATCATGAAGGATCAAGAGCTTGGTATTCATTATACTTCTCCTAACAACTCTAATTTTAATTTTTCTAATGTTTTAAAAGTTGTTTTGTATAGCTTTATGCCATATAAAGATCCATTTAAGGATATGGTTGAAGTACCTTATGCTTACAAGAGAATCTATGGATTCTTTAGTCATAGTAAAGAGAACTTGAGATATTCATGTTTCAAGTTTAGAAGGAAGTAACAAGAATCTAATGCTTAAAAGTTCATGAATAGAAGTTCTAAGTTTCAAAAATGCAATCAAGTTCAAGTTATGTTGAAGCTACTTGTGTGGATCATTACTTCGAATGAGAGGTTCTCAACCAAGGAGTTTGTGTTTGACCCTGGAGGATTTATAACTTTATCAACTTTAGAAGATAGCTATGATTCGAGGATGAATCATCTTCAAGAGGGAGAGAATGAAATGATCCTAATATGAGCTTAGACTCAATTTTAATCAAATCGTCTCTTTATAGCATACTTCAGTATTTTGGCTACAACTTTTGCTACAAAAGTCAAATTAAGGTGGTTTAAAATGCTATGGAAATATAAGACAAAGAGATATAACTTTTATGAAGACAATTTTGGCTAATTCAATCGTCTTTATTCTAACACAGTTGTATCAAACATCTGACACAGCCATGCCTAATTCGCGTTCTATCCAACTCTATCCATATGAACCAGACACAGCCGCGTCACCTTTTTGACATAGCTATGCTTGAGAGTAATATTTGATAGAATTAGAGTGACATAGTCATGTCATTTTTTTGACATAGTCGTGTCTAACGTCAGGCCAAAATTTCTTAGTTTTCTAGATTTTCCGTTTTTGATATTTAGGAAGTTTATTTTATTTCCAACTTTGTTCCTTATTAGGGTTTTGTTATAAATAGTCGTCTTAGGGCTGTAAATACATGAATTATTAAGTTGTTGAATTTTAATCATTTAAGTGAGATTTTTCTCATCTTTGTTCTTTTGAAACTTTACAAGTTTGCTTAGATTGTTCCACTTCTACCTTTTACTACAATTGCTAGGTTAGATTAAACTTAGGACTGTATGATTGTTCATCTTTTAATAAATAGGTATTTTGCTTTAATTTAATAAGCAATGGGTCTAGTTCCATCAACACAACTTATCATTGATCATCTTTGGGCTAATATTCAAAGTTGGATGCATGTTCTATTTCTTTTATAGGTAGGGTTCGTATCAAATGTCATCAATTGTCATGTCTCAGATGTTATTCCGGTGATGTGATGATGCAACAATTATAGATATGATATGCTTGTGTCATCTTATTTTTTTTCTCTTTTCCTGAATAACAATGTGATTTTTTGAGACAGCAGTGTCAAATGCAGTGTCCTATAACATGTAATGCTTATGTTCATGCAAATTATGCTTGTTTTTTATGTGTTTTTTTCACTAGAATGCATGTGTAGGGGCCTCAAAGTGCGTGCAAAAATGTGTCGGGGCGTGTATAGGCCGAAAGAGTGCTTAACCATGCATTGGAAGCACATGGTCATGCGTTCCAGCATGTGGCCACGCGATAGGTGTGTGGTTACGCGCTCCTGAAGCACTTTCGTGCTATTTAAAGGCACTTATACATGCTTAAGAGAGGCTCTTACCTCCTCTTTGATGTTGTTTTGGCTTATTTTTGCATTTTTAAAGTGTTCTCACTTCTTTTCTTCTGTTTTCCTTATTCTGTTACTCTCTGCACTATGGATTTCACTCTTTTTGGTAATGTTCCCGATGACATGGATGATGTTCCTTTAACTCTTGATGATTTGGACTTGGAAGTAGGTGATGCAGAGGTTGTGTAGACTGGTTTAGAGACCTTTACTGCTACTTGAGTTACAGAGACTGTTGGGACTAGTGGTGGAGCTTCTTCTTATCGCTTTGGTTCTCAGAGTTATCCTTGCCCATTTTGGCTTTCTTGAGGTCCAATTCCTATTGTTTACAGTTTGGAGACCCACACATAGACTACTATCTTTATAGCTTTATTTATAGTGATTTTTGATGTTAACCTAGCATTCTAGCTCTTGCTATCTTGCCTTTCTGCTACTTTTCTATTCTTTTTAGGTACTTGCTTGCATACTTTAGCTCTTGCTGTCTATTTGTTTAGCTCTAGCTGTCTAATTAGCACTTGCTATGTGTTTATTTAGCTCTAGTTGTTTGTCTTAGCTTTTATTGTTTGCTAGCACATGCTGTGTCATTTCAGCCCTTGATGTGAGATTTAGCTCTTGCGGTGTCATTTTAGCTCTTGTTGTCTGTTTATTTAGCTCTAGTTGTCTAGTTAGCACTTACTGCCTATATAGCACTTGCTATGTTATCTTAGCTCTTGTTGTTTTATCTAGCTTTTGCCATATATGTATCTCTTTCTGTGTGTTTATTTAGCTCTTGCTATTTGCTAGCACTTGCTATGTCATTTTAGCTCTTGCTGTCTGGTTAGCACTTGCTATGTATAACACTTGCTGTATGTGACTTTGTGTCATTTTTATTTATTGACACTTCTGATTTTAATTCTATTCCTGCAAGAATAAGAAAAAGAAATATGTTATATTTTGGCAGTTCATAAATGTTCAAAATGGTTAACCTGTCGATTGTAGCCTTATGGGCCTGTCACTGTGTTGCCCGGTAGCTTCAATAAGGTTAGCTTCTATTATCTGGGTCTTCCATCATGTGTGAAGAGAATGGTTGCTGGGAAGGGCTTTGACGACATTATTTTTGCCCTTACTTACAGTTCTTATACATCGAGTCAGACTACGATGTATGCTCTCATCAAGAGGTGGATGGACACCACCCACATGTTTCATTTGCCTCTCAAAGAGATGACTATCACTCCATTAGATTTTACTGCCATTACCGGTTGAGTTTCTCTAGAGAGCTCATCCCTTTTAGTAGTGAGGTGTGTAGTTCTACCGTGGTGAGGAAGAGTTAGTTGAAGGATATGTTTAGGGTTACTGCATCTGTGAAGTCAGGTTGTTCTTCTTTAATTCGATACATAGAGCTTGTGACTAAAGTTAGGTTGGGGTATGATGTTGGTCATATTAGTTCAGAGCAGTTGGCTCGATGCTTCTTGTTTCACCTTCTTAACTCCATCATATTCCCGAATGCTTCGGGCACTAATTATCTACAGTTGTTACCTGTTCTGCAGAATTTAAATGATTTGCCAAAGTATAGTTGGGGTACAACTGCTATTTCTCATATGTACTCTAGTTTGGATACTGCTTATAGAGGAGGTTCGCTGATATATAGCTGTTGATTCATGCTGGATGTGAGTGTGATCTTTTGTCTTTATTGATCATCTTATTGATTATGGATGTTCTGACTTCTTTTCTTTGACAAATATAGGCTTATGAGTTTGGAGTACTTCGTCATCCTATTGTTGAGCATTTCTCGGAGAGTGGCTTTCCATGATACCCGCAGTGGATCAAGAAGTCTTCCTATTTTATTGAGAGTCCAGCAGAGGCAAGGGATTTCCTTAGTAGGCTGACCTATGGCCAGGTATGGTGGATTTTCAATCCCAATTTTCTCATTTTTTGGTAATCTTTTGCTAATCTTATTTCTTGGACAGATTTGTGCCCACTGTTGGTTGTCAAGTGAGGACTAGTCATCTGAGATTATGGTGTTCTGGTGTTTGATGTATAAAATGGTCTTATTGGCCGGCCTTCTTGATAAGGTATGGTACCTAGGCGAGCAAGTCCTTCGCTGGTGGGATGGATAGTTTATAAAGAGAGTCCCTGTCAGTCCCCCTGGTGAGAGGAGCTTACCAGAGCTGAGAGAGGGTATCCTTCTGAGGATCTTTTGAAGGGAGCATACTTCTCTTATATGACTACTTTGGTCCTATAGCTAATTAATATTATAGCCAGTGATTTTGTTCCATCACCTCCTCAGGCTGATCCTACACAGCCTTTGAGTTCGAGAGCTGGGGCTTCGCAAGCGCCCTAGGGTAGCATCTTCTGACCTGATATGTTTCTTAACTTTGCTTTTACCTGTTTATGTATAAGAATGTAACAAACATTATTAGTGATAACCTATAAATGGCATGGGTTTTAAGAGCTTATCTACAGTGTCCAGGATATCGCCAGAAGAGATCAGGTTCTTCCCGCTATGATGAGAGGGGTACCCCTAGGACTGAGGGGACGACTCATGCTAGTGGCGTGGCATCTGGTGGTTATGTTCTCGGTGACTTGGTGGACATGATTCCCCCGATGTTGTATGGATTATGGATTACAAGAGCTGTGATGCGTTTTCCTCTACCTAGGCATAGCATGCCATTATCAGGCGCAACACCTACTGACACTACTCAAGTTGGTCTTTTGCCTCTATTTAGGGCTCTTGCTTTCTTTAAGTTAACTGTCATCTGACTTCTTTATTTGCTTTGTATATTCCTGTTCTACTGCTCAGCTCTGGTATGCTGCTGCGGCCAGTGCGCAGGAGTATTTTATGGAATTTATTGGTGCATAGAACGTATGTCTTCTTTTTATTAACTGTTTGTTCTACCTATTTTATGCAAATGCATATGCCTTTATGAACGCATGATTATGATGCTTTTTAATGTAGAGTCAGTACAACCTCACTAGCCATGAGTGTGAGAGAGAGCAAGTATCTTGGAGTGAGCGTGTTCAGCAGTTGGAGCTGGAGGTGGTCGTTCTTCACAAGGATCAGGATGATGAGGCATTTGGCAAGATGGCAGAGATGCTTGAGTGGATTCAGCTTTTGCTTATGATGGTGACCATGGTCGATGTAGTTGTTTAAGAGGCTAGGTGTAGGCTTTTGGCTATGATTGCTTAATGTTGTACTATTTCCCAAGATTAGAGGCTCTAGGCATGTATCTTGGGCATCTGTCCTGTATGTTGTACTTTGTGACATTTGTTGTATCTGCCATAGCTTTACAAGCCTTTGACTGACTGACTTTCATGCTTTTTGATGATGACTGTAACATTTATACTATTGTATGATCATTCTGTCTAATGATGATTATCTTGTTTTGTCTACCTCTTTTTACTTTAATTATCCATTTTTTGCCTAAGGCGTCTCCTTTTGGAGCTTTTCGCACCTATCTGGGTTTATTTTTCTTCCCTTTTCTACCTAGGGCATCTATTTTTAGAGATTTTTGCACCTAGCTGGGCTCCTTTTTTTTTAAGGTCTGATGATTGCAATTCTGCAATAAAAAATAGATTAAGAAACAGATGAGAACTGCAAATATATAATGAAAGGATATAAATTCTACTTACTATATTCAATGGATTCAGATGATAGTGATGTATTGCATTTTCTCAAATGCATTTGTATAATTTAACAAGCATTCACATTTTTACTAAAAATATTTAAGAAGCGCACATATGCATTTATGCAAATTTTAACTTGATAGTACTTATGTCCTTAGCTGGCCCTTTTAGGCTTTTCGACTCAGTATTTTCTCTCAGTTTCCCTATCTTTTGCCTAGGTCGCCCTTTCAGGTTTTCAACCTAGTGAGAGGTCCCCTAATTTTTGCCTAAGTCACCTTTTTTCAATTTTCAACTCAACGAGGTTTTGTTTTAATCTTTTTTTATTGATTTTTTTATTTTCTTTAGACATAATATTTCTTCAAGCGATATGTGTTGATTGACTCGAAGAATTTATTCCCTTCAAAATCCATTAGCTTGACTGCTCCTTTCGATAAAACGGTTTTGACCATATATGAGCCTTCCCAGTTTGGCCTAAACTACCTTCTTGGATTTGGAACATTCTATTTAGCCTACTTTAGCACCCAATACCCTGCTTTCACACTCTTGTGCCTTACTTTCTTATTAAAGGCCTTTGCCAATTGAGCTTGATACAGTTGTGTGTGGTACAATGCTTTGAGTCTCTAACTATCTAGGAGAGTGAGGTTATTGTATCTTTGTTGAGGCCATTATGCTTCCAGCAGTTCAGATTCAATTGCTGCTTACAGTGGTTTAATCTCCATTTCCACTAGGAGTACTGCTTTAGATCCGCATACTAGTGAAAAATGAGTAGCCCCGGTTGAAGTTCTAACTATTGTTCAGTATCCCCATAAAGCATACAACAATCTGTCTGCCTAATCTTGATGAGTTTGAGTAATTTTTTACAAGATCTTCTTGATGTTCTTGTTTGCAGCTTCAACTGCCACATTCACTTATGGCCGGTAGGGTGAAGACTTGTGATGTTCCACCCTGTAACTTCTTAGTAACTCTCTCACTTCCCTTTGGAATTGAACACCATTATTTGAGATTACGTGATAGGGAATTCTATATCGGTAAAATAGATTCTTCTTGATGAATTTTGCCACTTGTTTTGCCCCTACTTTTGCGTATGATTCTGCTTTGACCCATTTTATGAAATAATCGACTGCCACTAGAATGAATCTGTGCCTGTTCGAGGCTATTAGGTGAATTTTCTCGATTATATCTAATCCCCATGCTGAGAAGGGCCATGGAGAAGAGAAGGAGTGTAGATCTATTGGAGGAAGATGACTGACATCCCCGTGGATTTGGCACTTATATCACTTTCTAACGAACTTGATACAGTCTCCCATCATCGTTATCTAGAAGAACCCTTGTCTCATTAGCTTTTTAGCTAAGTTTTCTCCATTCATGTGCGGACTACAGACACCTTGTGTACTTCTTCCATTGCTCTTGCAGATTTTGTCTCACTCAGACATCAAAATTATACCCCATCTGATGTTCTCCTATACAGTACACCCTGATGTGATGTGAATTTTGATGCTAATTATCGGATAATTGTTTTATCTTTCTCACTTTCCTTCTTAGGGTAAACTCTTTTTATGAGATATTTCTGGATGTCATAAAACCAGGGTTTCTCATATGCTTTCATTTCTACTATTTTGAGGCATTTATGACTGGGTTACTCTGACTTGAGTAGGATTAAAGGCATCATAGGCATTTTAGTTGGCCTTTCAGATAATGATGCTAGGGAAGAAAGTGCATCTGCCATTTGATTATGGTTTTTAGGGGGATAGATAAATTTGCATTTTTGGAAAGATAAAGCAAGTTGTTGTAGATGGCTCAGGTATGGCCTCAAGTGTTGTTATTCCAATTTCCATTTTTCTACTATCTGATTAATTACTAACATGGAATCCCTGAATATTTTAACTTCTGTCACTCCTAGAGCCATCAGAGCTTCCATCTCGAGTGCACATGCTTCATATTTTGCTTCATTGTTTGTCACTTTGAATGCTAGTTTCTTAGCTATTGGCACCACTTCACCTTCTGGTGTTAGAAGTATGATCCCAACTCCTCTACCCAATTGATTAGCTGCTCCGTCGAAATACATGTGCCATCTTTGCACCTCGATGGCTATACTGAGGCCATCTGGAAAGTCTATTTGAACTTCTTTCAAATCTGGAATCGGGTTGCGGACTAGGAACTCAATGATGACTCTTCCTTTTACTGTCTTTTTAGTCAAATATTGCACATTAAATTCTATTAGCTGAATGAGCCACTTGGCAAGCTTTCCCATTAGGGAGGGAGCTTCGTAAAGATGCTTCATTAGATCCATTTTGTATACGACTTGAATTCTGTAGGATTGAAAGTAATGTCTGAGCTTCTTCATTGACCATACCATTACTAGGCATATTTGTTCGACCTAACTGTACTTCTCTTCATAAGGCAGCATTTTCTTACTTAAGTAGTAGACTGTATGGTCTACCTTCTCTTCTCCCTCTTGGGCTAGCATCGCACTGATTGTGTTCCCTTCAATGGCTAGATATATAGCCAATGGCATCCCAAACTTCGACGGCTTTAGGACTGGTGGATTAGCTAAATAGTTTTTGATTTTGTCAAATGTTATATGACATTGTTCATTCCATCTGACTGACTGATCTTTTCTGAGTAGCTTGAAGATTGGTTCACAAACTGCTGTTAATTTGGCTATGAATATGCTGATAAATTGTAGCTACCCTGGAAAGCCTTTGATTTCTTTCTCTATTTTTGATACTAGCATCTCCCATATTGCTTTCGCTTTATCTGGATCCACTTTGATTCCATTCTGACTGACAACATACCCTAACATTTTACTAAAAGTGACCCTGAATACACATTTCTTTGGATTGATCCTGAGATAATCTACCACCTTTAGGAATTTGCTAATCATTCTGGATAATCTACCACTTTTAGGAATTTGGCTTTGATCTATTTCTCAATGTCTTATTTTATTAGTTAGGCCCACTCTAGTTTGAGTCTTCTCTGTTTCTTCTTTACTAGTTTGCCCCCTTCTTTACAGGTATGTAGTGTTGAGCATTGTCTCTATTTATGTCGGGCATGTCCTCATATGTCTAACCAAATGCTTTTGAATATTTTATTAATATTTTTTCAATTTCTCTCCTCTCTTTAGGGGTAGTGTCTTTAGAATCTATACCAATATTAAATGGTTCAGTGCATATGGAATAAATGTCAAATGTGCAAGTGTTTTGATTAATGCAATGCACAATACCATTAGAAAAGACATCGAACAAGTAAGCAAAATCTGATTTCATTGCATTAACTTTAGAGTTCATCACATCATCAGTTTTAAATAAAGCAGTAAAACAAAGAAAAGGGAAATGTTCTCTAGATCAGTTATTAAACAAGCGGTTCTGTCTGCGAACCACCCGTTGCTTGTACATCTCATCAGTAGTGTTGTCCCAGTCACTGGTGGTGAAGTGATGAATGATTCTCCTTCGCCAGGTTGTCCTAAAATGGTCAATGAATCTTTAAAATATTTTGCCACTTGAGAAGTTTGCAGGGCCAGACGGCATGTGCTGCTTCACCTTATACTATCTTGTCATTAGTTCCAGGTAGTAGTGAGTATATGATCTGAACCTAAAATAGTTATATAATTCACATATGTGCATAAGGTCACATGCTCCAGCCTCCACCAAGGGCATGTCCAAGTTATATGCTTTTCTCCGGCATTCTTCGTACATTCAATCCATTTTTCGATTAGGATATATGCTGAGCAGCCAATGATATCGTTGATATACCTTTCTTGGTGGTTCCTTGGTTGGTACTTCATCCAATTACCAACAGGTTTTTCCAGGATGCTCAGCTTCTCTTGTAGCCAAATCTGAAGTAGCAAGGGGCTTTCAATAAAATTTGAATATTTTTCAATTTTTAAGTCATCTAAGCCTTGAATGGTCTCGGTTAGGATCAGTGGGAAGGGAGTCATTCCGCACTCTATGCCCTCAATCACTTGGAGTATCTTGTAATCCCCTTGTCCATCACGTGAAACTATGAAGTATTAGATAAAGAGATAACAGGTAAAGAGTCATGCCCATAGAAGGCTTTCATGTCTCTTGGTAGTACATGAGCCTAAGAGCTGTATAGGATCAGTCATTTATTTGTAGTGACTAGTTC
Organism: Mallotus repandus; assembly: GCA_949671775.1. Classification (NCBI taxonomy): domain Eukaryota; kingdom Viridiplantae; phylum Streptophyta; class Magnoliopsida; order Malpighiales; family Euphorbiaceae; genus Mallotus; species Mallotus repandus. Next base: position 22,238 of record CATIWM010514647.1, read on the forward strand.
ATTAACCTTTTATGGGCTTAGGTCAGGGAGTGTCGATCCGAGTCCTGGATACTCGATATCTTGGTTAATGAAGATTGCTTCTTCGGTCTTAATAGGAGTCTGTCCTACTATGGCGATAAATTCCTTATAAAGTGGGCATAATTCCATCGTGTTAAATCAAAATACTTGCTTATATGGATCCCAAAGTGATATGGTTGCACGCAAGAAGTCATGGTCGAGGTATACATGTTAGAAGGTTTTGATACACAGCATTCTAAAAGGTTATAGGCTCTTCCAGTCAGCTTTGTCAAGATTATGGAGGAAATGTCTTATGAGACTTGTTTAGGCTTGGATGTTCTCGACCATGATGCCATCTCCAAGCAGATTAAGAATTGTCTCTCTCATTCTCCCATGATTTAATCGAGAAGACTCAACTTCATGATCCCTCATATTGAGAACTGGTTTTCTACACATTAGTGAGATTGAATAAACAAATAATGAATGATGCATGTATGACATGTGCTTGCAAAAGAAAATGGTAAGCATGTATGCATAGTGTGCTCATGCACGATGTTATTATAATAAGTGCATATGGCTGTAAGAAAATGTGCTTAGTGGATGCTATCTACCTATATGTTATGTATGCATGATTAAGGAAAGAATTGTCAGTGTTTGCTGCACAAGGAACAAACTAATAACAAGCAAGCTCTCGCTTCCAACCTTATTGGTCCATGAGGTCATTCAGTCTCTTTCCTAGGTGGGTTTTGACCTGATAATCAACATGAGACTATGGTTCTACTCTTGGGCTAGGCTGCTTCAATTCGTACTGATTAGAATTAGAATGCAAGCTAAGGAATAATATATGAATGCACTCGAGGTAGTCATATAATGTTAATGTGAGGACCAGTCGTTGGGTCACAAATGGTGTCTATAGTCCCTACACGTCCGCATGCATAGGGGCTATAGCCAATAAAAGGAGTCCAAATTCATGTCCCTACACCGATATTCAATACGCTTACTAAGAGGCATTGAGGTTTTATTCGATAGTTTATGATTTTATTCATTCATCACGAATGTCTGCAATCTAGTCGAATTCCTAATCCATTTGTTTGATCTAATAAGGACAAATGGACGACACTTTGTAGGTTCAATTACCGAAAGATGTCACTATTCGCCAGTTCTCATGGGCTATTCAAACTTAGGTGCATGATTATTATTATTCCTTGCACATCAGGCTTATATGAGGTAAACAAGGATCACACAGTCTAAGTGTGAGCAGTCTGTGAGAACAGACGTAATGACACCAATTAGTGAGGGAAACTAGAAGTGTCATGGCACTTATGAATATTAAGTTAAACGGATAGCATCAGGGCTTAGCAAGCAAAGCTTGGTAGGATCCTAGTGGAGGTTTCTATTGGTTTATTTACATGGGCTGAGTCGAGAGAGTAAGGCTAAAGGCTCCTTTAGCAAGAATGCCCCCCATGACTAGGGTTACAGACTCTGGTCAGTGAGTCTAGCATTCTTTTGAAAACTCATAAGAGTTGAGGCTAAAGGTGATGAATCTAAATCGATCACCCCATGACTCGAGTGGAACCACGGTGGATCACTTCCTGTCATCATCGGCGAATCGGGACCAATAGTGTATATATGATGTGTAGTGCAAATGTAATAGTGAAGGGCTCAATTCAATTGGATGTTAAATAATAAGAAGTCATCATTTTCAATTTGATCTTTCTAACCAAAGATCCTTAGTAGAGTCACCACTATGAGCGACATTTTTCTCTCGATATCGGATATCAGGACATGGCAACTTTATCGAAAGGGACATCCGTTCCGTTTACGGGATAAGGAAAAATGATTGGTCGCAAGGGGATGCGAGATGCTTTGTGTTTGTGGAGTCACCACCTGATTTTTAAAACATTAGGAAAAGATGAAAGGGGTGGCATCGAGTCACTCAATGAGTATCATCCCCAACAGAGATTCTAGCGTTCAGAAGATCTCATATACTTTTAGACTACCTCTCATTATAGAACATTCAATGTATAGTTACTGCATCGCTCTAGTTTTGGTATAATAGTTTGTATATGCACATTCACACAAGTACATAATAATAACGAAAAGTAAAGGAAATCAAGCACAATTATTTACAAGGCTTTCCTAGTAAATACATTTGAAAAAGAAAAAGTGCAAAATGTAAATCTAGTACTAAGTCTAGAAAATACCTGCAAAATAAAGGTTAGCATAACTATATGCAATTCTATCCATTCATCCACTTGGACAGCAAGTAGGCATAAGATAATCGATCAATGCATTGTGGATAAGTAGATAAATGCACATGGTTTATGCTTTTGTAAGAATTATTATAAATCATTTTTAAATGACAAGAAAAATAAGAAAAGCTGCATGGTTGTATCATTGGACCATGAAATGGAGGCTCTAGTTCGAAAATGTGAACTTTCACATTATTGAATGCATTTTGATGCAAAATGTGGAAAATACTTAATTTCGTATTTGATGAGTGAAAAAGTGCAGTTCTAATGCAAGTGTGGTTTTGATGCAAAAGTACGATTTTTATGTTGAAAATGCAGGATTTTATGTTAGGAATACGCTTTTTATATTGAAAATGCGAAAACTATGCAAAATGATGATTGATTTATACTTTATGTGAAAAATTATCATTTTTCACATAAAGCTATAAAAGTGATGTTAAAATGTTGATTACGATATAAAGATGTGATTTTTATCCATAAAATGCAGAATTGTATGAAAATGATAAATTTTATATTTTTGGAAACAAAAAATGAAGATTTGATGTGAGAATGATAATGTTTTTATGATTTTTGACATTTTAGAGCTGAGTGATGCAAAATGACAGTTTATTATGTGCAATATAAAGCAGAGATTATTCAATCAACATGCAAATTACCAGTCTCACCACATAATCATAATAATTTTTCAATTGCTAGTAACAATAAAATAAAATGCAAGATAGTAAAATAAACGTGCAAAAATGATTATTTGGTCCTCGGATTCGACTGAGCTTGTTTTAAAGCTTTAGCTTCGCAGGATTTTCAAGTTGTACTCATCGAGAGGTTAAAAATGACGTGTAGAATGTAAATTTATATACCTTTGAAGTGTGCTTTGACAAAGATGTGGGTGGGTTTTAGTTCAAATTGGTCTAAAAAAATCATAGGAAAAATGCGTGGAATGAGCTAAAAGTGTGTAAATCGGGAGTCCTAAGTCTTCAATTTAACAGCATTTCGGTATGTGTGAAGTCCCCCCTAAAATGGAAAGTAAAGACCTCTATTTGTAGAAAAAATATATTTTTACACGTGGGTATGTGTCCAAAGGGGCACGTATGAGTAGTTTTGCATGCACGTATGCGTGGAAGAGCACGTAAGCGAGTGAGGTGCGCGTGACCACACACTCCCAACACGCGATTACACGTAATCAACGCGTTTATGCACTGATTTTTATGCTTACGTGCTCTATCCCGAGGCTATTTCTAGGGTTTTTGGACCTTTCGAACTTATTTCTGATGTTTATTTTGTCTGAATTGACTTCCATTTTCACTCGTAAGTATATGTGTTCAAATGTAGTTGCGCACTACTTCTCGGGATTACATGCACCTTTTGGGATCATTTTTAGGGGTTTTTGGGGCTTACAAACTCATTTTTTATGCATGTTCTGTCAAAATCGACTTTTGATTTTTCACAAAGTTGAACTTCGGTCTTGCAAAATAAACACCGGTCTGACGATTTGCACATTTTGAGCAATGATTGCTCGAAATGAGTGACTTATCATTTTGATAATTCATAATTCACAAAATTAAAGTATGACTTAGTGACTCGGTGACCGGTTTTGCACTTTAGAGGCTCAATTCAAGTTTTTTAGACTTTTAGCATGCTTCAAAGGTGGTACAAATGAACAGACACTTGTCATATTTGGGAAGATGTTTTCATCATCGGACCTTTTTAGAGACAGTCACAACTTGATTTATGATAAATAGTTTAGCTCATATGGCTTTAATTATCGAGAAGCTTATGCTACTACCCTTCCTTGCTACATCAGTACACAACCTAAACCATTTCTAGATGCATCACTATACATAATATATTCTAGCCTTATCACTGGGAATGTCAACACTGATGCTGAAGTTAACATGCTTTTAATTCATCAAAATTGTCTTGGCTTTCTTCATTCCAAATAAACTTCACATTCTTCCTTATCAACTTTATTAAAAGTGGAGCAATGATGGAGAAGTTATGAACAAATCTCCTATAGTAGCCTGCTAACCCTAGAAAACTACTCACTTTAGTAGGTGGTTTCCAATTGACAATTGCTTTAATCTTCTTAAGATCGACTGACACTCCCTTAGCTGAGATGACATGCCCTAAAAATACCACTTTCTCTAGCCAGAATTCACACTTGCTAAACTTGGCATACAATTGTTTATCCCACGGTGTTTGTAATACAATCCTCAAATGCTCAACATGCTCTTCCTTTGACCGTGCATACACCAAAATGTCATCAATAGATACAA
>CATIWM010514700.1:0-14305 GCA_949671775.1 Mallotus repandus
TTTTCTTTAAAAATTATATTATATCGAACATTTTTAAAAGAAAATGTTAAAGTTCATTTTTAAAAAAAATTATATAATTTGTTGTTACTATGTAATGCAAAATATTAATTTAATTTTAGTTTTAAATGTATATACTTTCATTAGACATTTTTAATTACATGTGTAAATTATTTGGGATATGATGTAGCAGATAAATGTGGCGTTATTTACATCAATAATTATAAACTTTTAATTAATGTAATTGAGCAATTATATATAGTTGGATATATGTTATACAATAGATATGATTTTATGTAACTACAAAAAATTTGTCATATTTAAATTTAAATTGCATATATTAATATTCAAAATAATTGTTTGTAAGGGGAAAGGGAATTGTTCCTAAATCATAATATAATTGTAAAGTTGTAAACATGGCTAAAATTAAATGAAGATAACTGTCCAAAAAAGGCCATGTAGAATAAATTTCAAATAAATCTAATTATTAAAATAGTCACATGCCTTAATATTGGTATGCCTTTCAGATAGAAGAGAAGTCAAGAGACTTAAGTGCATGCTAGTTAGAGTAACTACCAGCTCTAAGCTCATTTTCTTTCTTGCATTCTCCTGTCCATTATCGAGCTTCATCACGATATTGAAGCAGCCTATCGGTACTATCCTTGTACTCCTTCCAGACATTATGTTTCTTTCCTTGTACATCCTCAGCTCTTGCTAAAAGTTCAACCTTGTGCATGTCAAGCTCTACAATTTCCTTTTTTAAATTAGCAATGTGCTATTCAGTGAATTCATGCTCCAATGGGATCTTAGCTAACTCCTTTGAATGGGAATAAAGACATTCCTTTAACTTTTTATGATAATTGACTTGGACTTTGAAATCTTCAATCTTGGATGAAAGCTCTTCTATGGTTTTGGTGGCATGAGACGAATCAGAGAAGATTAATTCTATTTTATTTATTCCTTCATAAATAACTCCAAACTGCTTTGGTGTGTGGCAACATTTAAAAGTATAGACATGGTAGATTATATAGAGTCTCTTTTATAAGAACCAAGAGATAAGAGCTTATTGTATAAATTCATTGTATTTTTGGCAGATTCAATTTCATCTCTTGTTAACTAAGAGCAAGGAGGTGCAACATTTAGATTAGTCTCATAAAGGAAGCTGAAATCAACTCCAGCCATGGGATTATCTAAAGAATCTTTAGAAAATGCTTTTTAGAATCTTTGGGACATACAATGTTGAATAAACATAAAGAAGAGAGTTTCATATAGGAATATAACTCCTCACATCATAATAATTCAAAAAGGTCCTATTCATTACCAAATAAAAATAAAAAGTTATAGTACATTTTGATTGGGTAAAGATCTATATTTAGATTTATTAGGATCAACAACACCAGATTCTGCTCAAGGTTATTCTATTTTAGTTAGTGATTAGTGTGCATATTCAAATCATCCATTATTGGATCAAAAAATTGGGCAAATCAATATTTCTAGTACCATCGCCATCACCAACTAATTTTACATTATCAATAGCCTTATTAAAAATATCAATTGGTTTTTCAATGGTATTAGAATACTTCCCTATTATTCAAATCCTGCTTGATCTTCTTCTAATGATAAATGTGGTAGATTATATATTCTTTGCTTTTGTTAGATTATTGGTGTAAGGAAGCTTTGATTTCATACAACCTCGCTTATCAACATTTACTTTTTCTTACTATAATCTACCTTCTCCAAAGTATTTGTTTTTCTTTTCTTACCTGTAGAATTCTAAACGGGATGCTGAATACTTGTTAAACCATTTTTCAGATTGTAATTATTATTCTAATTTTAATGAAATAACAACAAAATATAAAAAATCATAATGCAATCATAGGTTGAACATGATACTTTCTAAAATGGATTAATACATTTGTAGCCCCCTGAACTTGGCAATTTTTGCCATTTAGACACATTAACTTGCCAAAAGGGCAATTTATAAACCATTTTCTCCTAAATTAAAGAAACATTGAAGCGCTTGTTTTTTCTTGTGCTGACTAGGATGCCACGTAATAAAACATAAGACACTTAACATTAGTTAACGGTAAAAATTTTAAAAAAAGCTTAACAGTGAATTAATAAAAAAAACTAAGTTTCAAATTATCCCCAAATTCCTAACCCTAGTTTTCATCTTCTATCATAAATTACTCTAAAATCTTTAAGTTTCCATTGCAAATTACTCATTATTCTATTTCGACAGTTTGAACTAATTTTATCGAAGGCATTTGAGTTACTGAAATTGAAGGCACTTGAGTGAAGCGTTATCAAAGCCACTCGATTCAATGAAAAAATGAAGCAATGGTAGGCGTTGATCAATCGAAGCTGGTGGAATAACAAAGGCTTGCATTGCTCATTAATTTTTGGTTGATGATATATATCTGTTACTTCTCTATTTTTATGATATTATAGCTTGGACGATGGGAAAAAGCTGTAAAAGATTATAAGGTCTTGAGAAAAGAAATATCTGTGGGGACAATGAGGAACTGAAATCTCTCCACCAAGCACATATTGCAACAAAAAAACCTCTTGTTCAGAATACCAAATATAGTGGCAAAGTAGAAGATGTTTCTAATCTTAATAAATTCAAAGTTGCAATATCATCACCTGGTAAGAAATTGGTGATTTTAATTCCTACACAGTATTATTTAGGCTTCGCTAACCTTTCATTCCATCCTTTCACCTTATGTCTATCTAACTTGGATCATGAAATTTTTAGGTGTTTCAATGGTTCATTTTAAAGCAGCAACTAATGACCAATCTGAAGATATATCTCCATTCATAAATATATTATGCGTTCGATATCCTTCTATTCATTTTCTTAAGGTGGGTAACTGTGATTCATGTTCTCATGAAACAAATGAGATTATCCCATAATGGCATGGTCTAACTTTAAAAATGAGCTTCCTCTACTCTGTATATGCATTTGTGTAGTGCATTTCAGGGAAGTTTCTTCCTTTTTATTGTCATGAATTGCTAACAGAATATTGAGTTAATCGTAACTTATTTAATAGATAGGTTAATTTTCAAATTTTTGATGCTTACAAATGGGGTGCGCTACTTTATGGACAAAATTATGAATGTTGAATGTTGCTATATTGATTGCATGTAGATGTAGATGAAAGCTTAGCGATGGCAAAATCTGAATGTATAAGAGCTATTCCAACATTTAGGATTTATAAGAATGGAGAGAAGGTGAAGGAGATAATCTGCCCAAGTCATCAATTCTTAGAGGATTCGGTGAGGAGTTACAGCCTATGGGATGTATTTGTCATGTTTTTTTAATTATTTTTTTTAGAAAATTTGTCTATCTTCTTATCATATTTTCTGTTCTTTCTCTTTAAGCAGTTTTTACTTATGATATTATAGTTTGGACGGTGGGCAGAAGCTGTAAAAGATTATAACTACTTTGTGAAGTTGTTTGCCCCTGAGATGCCATTCACATAAAACCCTTTGCCAAATTAAAAAAAAAAGTAAAAGCAAAGCAAATGGTTATTGAAGAACAATAAGAAGGAGAACAAGAAGACAAGAAAATAGTGGTCGATTTGAAAATAGAAAGAATAAGAAGAAGATGAAAGCTCAATGAGAAGTGAAAAAGATGATGGTGAAAAAGAGTATAAAAATCCCGTTGTACACAGAGCAACATTCATATTTTCATGTCTCATGGTCACTCGTGTTTAATCACATGTACTCTACCACATAAGGAGAAAATGGTTTATAAATCACCTTTTTGGCAAGTTAAGGTGTCGAAATAGCAAAAGTGTAAGAATAAGTGGCAAAGTGGCAATAACTGCCAAGTTCAGGGGGCTGCAGATGTATTAAGCCTTCTAAAATTTTGTCCATGGTAGTAGGAATGATATTAAAGTTTCTATCTAACCAAAAACTAGTGAAAGTATTCACATGGAGTTTAAAAGTTTTTATATTAGAACACTTGAGATGTTTGAATGTCTTAGCCAATTGTTTCACCTTATCAAGTGTAGAGGGCGGAGTGGGGATATTCAATGATTTTTTTAAAAGGATAGGCTGCTTCATCTAGACTAAATTATTTTCCCTAAAAGGAACTCTATATGCTTATTCTTTATTGATTTAGCAATGTTTTTCATTTTATGCTGAATCAATGAATGATAAGAGGAAAAGTTTATGTAGGCAACTGAAAATTTGATCAATTCAAAACCCTATCTCTCAGTGTAATATAAGTTAGTCCAAATGGAAAAAACACATTAGGAACCCAAAACTTCATTGTAGCACATAGTATATTGCTTTTAAATAGTTGTCCAATTTTGCTTATAAATTGTTGTAACCCCATAATTTTTCAATCGATTTTGAAATATAGAGTCAGCCTCCCAATCCATTTTATCCATTCATCATGAGGCTTGTGCTAAGAATTCATAATTAGGGTTTCTAGTGGTGGTTATAAATTTGCTCCAAACAGCAGCTTATCTTTATCTAACGAAAGAAATGATAACCGACTTAGTACATTGTTCGGTTCTTCAAGTGGGATTATAGATATAAATCCATTTCTATTGGCGGGAATAGGTATCCAATCTCTAAAATAAGATAAGTTTAATAATTAAGAGAGCAGTTTGGAAGAATATCACATTAAAAATAATAAAAGAAAAACTTAATGATATGTATGCTTACTTGATATTGATGAACAATGGTAGAGGTTTTGCTTTATTTATTTCAGGATTATATCAATAATTTCCTGCATACACAATGACTAAATTGAAGATAATTTGTACTAAAAATTAATATTACAATATGGTCAAAATTAAAGCAATTGGACTTAAAGATACCTACTTCCATCGAGTGTAGGCTTGGAGAACAATTTTAGCAGGTGTGAGGATCATATTTGTGTTTAGTAATAATAGATTCTGTAAACTCATTGTAGCGAATATGCATAATGTACAAGTATATAAAGTAAACTGCATATAATACATAATTTATACTTGAGGAGCTGTATTGAAAGATGATTCAACATCATTAGTTGATGAAGCAAAGCATAACAAGGTGTAAAATAAGTGCATGTGTTGTGTAATATGATAAACAATTTGATCTAAATACGATCAAAGATTTGGTTAGTTCAAGGAAATGAAATAAATTAATAAATGTAATTATTTTACATAATAACCTAATTTTGATTTGAATTTCTTTCAAAAATAGTTGAAAATGTGATTTCTTGATCAGCTACGGAGAGGTAGCCAACGGCGTGTAATATGATGTGCTAATTTAAACGGATGGTGTATATATATATATATATAAAGGGGTTGTAAATGGCAAATTTGTGTCCAATGGTGTATTAACTATGCACGGCAGCGGTTGAGAATATAAAATATCAAATGAAAAAATAACATTGAGTGGATGTTGAAATTGATTTTGATTGATAGTAGATGTTTTGAGGGTGCGATAAAAATTGGGAAAAATAAGAGGGAAAGTTGTTGTTACAACAGATTGAGGCAAAGACGATAAATTCCTAAATTAGGCTTTCATAGGTTTAATTTTGAATGGATTGTGATTGCTGCATATGTCACCAAAGTAGGGTGTAGGGTTTTTTGGAATTTATGAAGTTGCAAGCTAATTATTTATGGTCTATGTTGTAGTAAATGCATAAGAAAACAAATTTTGAATGTGTTTTTTAAAGAGCAATGTACCTACTTTGTCCTTTTACTTTTCATGCTCTTTCTTCCAAAACTAGTCATCGTATAGAGAAAATTGAACTTGCAGCCTTATGGTGATGATTATGAATTAATTACCAAAAATATTATAATATAGATTATATAGTATAATATATTAACTATAATATAAACCTTAATATATATTTATAATATAATATATTTGTTTATTGTTGTATGTATTAGTTGTATTGAAGTCCAGTTGGTGTGTTCTTTTTACTTTCATATTTAAGAAAATTTGTGAAATGATTATATTTGTTTTTATAGAAATGGTAAAGATACTATATTTATTTATTATTATATATATTATTATATGTATTATTTTAGATAAATGTTGGTGAAGTGTTTATAAACCTTGTTGAATTTATGTTTTTTAAAAAATAATAAAATTGTATTTTACGGTGTATGTTTCAATATCTAAAAGATGTCACAGCATAGAATTCCAATTGTTTTGAATTTATTACAATTTTAGCTCCTATATTTTCCATCTTCTATGCACCCAAATGTGTACACAAATTCCTTTAAATATCAATCACTTAAGAATGATATTTTAAGTACTATGTACCTTTCAATGTCAGTCTTTAATGGTTCAGGTAGGTCTTTCCCTATATTGTTATAGTACCACATTAACTTTATTTGTTCTTGCACCAATATAAACATTACATTTGTTAAACCCCTTTGAAACACCTTCTCCCATGTAAAACTTATAAGGCAAAAGATTTTCCTAAGTTTGGAATCATAATCAGCTTCAAATGCTTTTTGAATTTTATCACTTGATGCAATTTCACATTGCTCAATAAACTGTTTAAGTGTAATCATTGAGTAAATGTATCCATTAAAGTATGCATGCATACTTTCACTTCTTTAAGTTGATACCATTCCAACCTAAAATAGGTGATTTAGGTATACAAGTGCCCAACAATGCTTCTTAGAATGTAACTTCACCAGCCAATCACTCCCTTCTAGTCTATAGTTTATTAATCTTAGAATACAACTTCACCAGCCAATCATTCCCTCATAGTCCATAGTTTATTAAGAAATTACTCCAATTTCGCTCGAACATCTCAATTGTTAGGCTATCATATACTAAACCTCTAAATTCAAAGGCAACTTTATTAAATTCTCTCACATGCTTAAATTTTTTAGTTACCTTACACAGTATATGCCATAGGTAATATCAGTGCTCGGTGTTAGGCATTAATTCCTTAACAACACCCTTTATGCTTTCATATTGATAAGTTAGAATGATGGTTGTATATCTCCCTATAGCAAATAACAAAGTCGAAAAGAGCTATTTGAATGATCCAACATCTTAATGGGAAATTAAAGTATAACTTAATAAAATAGATTTCACTTGGTGGTTCACTCCAACCATAATGACTAATGGCATCTTGTAATGGTTGACAAGATATGTTGTGTTAAAAGTAACAACATCGTAGAATTCCTCTTATAGAACTTTACCACGAGGATGAATCCATAACACGTTCCTTAGTCTCATTTTATCATTAACATCTATGGAATGGAGGAATTTCCCATCACGTCATTGCATCATGACAAACAACTTCTGGATTGCCTCAGCATTGCCATCACCCAACCTTAACCTCCTTTGATTCTCGATGTAATTCCTGCAGTCCTTTAACATGCATTCTAAATTCTCTAGACTATCTTATTGTATTTATAATGACCATACACTTTTGCATTTCCTAATATCAGCTATATCATGTGCTATGAGCATTCTTTTAATGGTCGGAGTTAATTTCTTGTGTGCATATATTAATCTACTCATATTAAAATTCAGTTCATATGTGTGTTAGTTCTTCATTGAACCAACAACTCAAACCTTATCTTTCCTCATAATATTTAATGTGCAGCGCAATTTAACCTCTTAGTTTTCCTTTTCAGATACGATTTTCTACCTCTATCGCAATTGATTGTCTAATACTTTCTAACACCATTATTATCCTTATGATCGTATTTTTTTGGCATAAAGAATCATTTTAACCTAGCACGCTCTTAATATGATTCAAATAGTTTATCCAAACTCGCAAAACACATCACTAGTTGAGGATTTATTATAGCATTGAAATTATTTGAAGGATCATTGGAAGGTTCAACACTAATTGTTAAACTTTCTTCAATGACATCCACATCACTTTTAAAACCTTTCAGCTCTATTTTTCATGCACTGAAATATGCATTTGTATTCAGTGAATCTTTAGATTTACAATCACCAAATACCTCTCAAAACAATTGTTGCCTGATTATTGTATTATTGTCTTCCATTTCTTATCTGATTGTTGATAATAGCAGAGATTTGGTGGTTAATTTAGAAGGAATCTAATGGCTTATAAAAATCGAAACTGGACAAAAAGTTCCATCTCAAGTCACTTAACTTCACCACTGTGAAGTATAATTATGACAACCAAAATTCTCGAGAAATTTCAAAATCTAAGAATATGAAGTGATAATTAGAACAGTGCATATCCAACACATACATGCAGCTTATATTGAAAATTGGAGAATATAATAACTCATTCAATCTTCTCAATACTCTCCAATACATCATTTTTTTACCACCACCTTGTTAGGTAATTAATGATAATTCTCTCAAATGGTAACTTACCAATCAAATATCTCTCTACTTTTTTTATCAAATAGCAATTGTATTAGAAAGAAAGCTCTGAAGGCAAAGAACATAAACAGAGGAGCCTAAAGGCAATCATCACCTACCGTGAAACCCGTATACCAAGCTCATAAGAAGCAAGAACAAAATAACAGACTGAAATAAAGTCTAATAGTCCTAATGAGACTGCTCTATCAATAGACACTTGAGGACAAGGATACCAAATAGAATTAAACAAAGACATTATAAGCCTAAAAACTAACCTAACTGTCAGTCAATTTATTGCTTCTACAACTCTAGACCTGTTAGAAGTAACCAGGTGATCCACAAAGCAAAAAGACAAAAAATAGATACAAGACATCATATAGATGTAGAGGATTGTGCATAGGTCAGATAATCAGCAACCTTAACTCATTCCTTGCTCTGAGAAGCTCTTGTTATATCCTTTAGCTTAAACCTTCTAATTCGTCTTACTTTGGCCAACAGGGATTGTTCTGATTCAGAGTTGCCAAATAGAGCCTCCTTAGTGAGAGTCACCATATTGCTCAAATCCATACTAGTGCCATCATCAGTTAAAGTAAGATTAGGGACTTCTTTAGGATTCACTAAAGTAGTCCCTTGGGTAATAGAGTCAGAAATCATAATTGTTGAGCCTTGTGAGGCTTTGCCAATGGCACAAAAATTGTGTCCCTATATTGAGAGACAAAACTGATATCATAAGCTTGTTTATTAGTAGGCCCAATGGTTTGAAGCTCGGTTAAGACCAATCTTGAGCTTACTTGCTTTTAGACAAGGTTAGGCTTCAATGTTGATACTTAGGCCCTTTCCATCACCTAGGTTAGTCCCTGCCTCAATATCATTCCTTTTAAAATTCCCACCATAAGTGTGGTCTCCTCTGTATGACCTAGAGAAGGTTCTATCCTTTGGTTAATAGCAATGATCATATCTCGAGAATCCTCATGAGTAATAACAAGTACTGACATTTAATCACGTGAGAGTTGCTGACTCTCTTTACCTTCCTGAACATGCCTACAAAGGCTTCTCTCAGTAGTGTGATATTCGCACTCGCTATTCAGGGACTGGGATTGATGCACCACTACAAGAGAATACTTGCCAATTCCTAAAGACAAATTTTAGATTCTCTCTGATAGTATAGTTGCATTCGCTCGTTCACTGATGGGGTCTGGGATCCTTGCAATAGCTTTCTTCAGTGTGAAAGCATTAATCCAAGAACCATAGGTAATGCCACTATTAACCCTCTTAGAGATTTCATCCTTAGTTCTATAGATAGGGTAGTTTCTGGTAATGTGATAAAAAAAATCACATAAGTGACATAATCTGGGTAATCTTTCATACTGAAGGACAACCCATTGGTTCTTCCCTTCTTTTCAACTGTTAAAGCTCTTAGGAAGGGGTCTCTTCAAATCAACCTTAACTCTGAGGTGTAGAACATAAGCGAAATCCTTGCCAGAGTACAGATTTTCATCTATCTCAACCAAATCCATAAATAGAGCATTAGATATCATCATAGCATTTTCATAAGAAATTTGATTGAGTGGTAAGCCTAATATTTGTACCCACATGATTTCAGTAGAAAAATTAAGCTCCTCAACAGATAGCTTGGGATCCCATTCTACTATAATTATCAATGAATGATGGATCGACCAAGGGACACCTTTTTTAACTCTTTCTTTTTCCTGTTCACTATAAAACATGAACACAAAGGTGTTCCTTAAACTCATCTCTTGGATTTAAAGTTCTGCAGTAAAACTCCAAACTTGTGATAGGATTTTCATTAGGATGTTCCTTGTATAAAAACTCAAATAGGGGTGTGCAACGGTCGTGTCAGTTGAAATTTTGATTAAAATCGATTAGTTTTATTAAGGAAAATTCAGGGCCGAATCGAACCAAGTTGAAAGAAAAAATTGATATTCTGGAAGCCAAAATTGGTTGGGTGAAGTTAAATCAAAAATCGGTTTGGGCTTGATTGGGTTGGGCCCTTTTTTTAGGCTCAAATACAAAAATAAATCAACTTTGTATTCATTCCATTAATCATTTTTGGCCAAGCCCAATTAGTTACATTTGTGACCATAACTAACTTAGATACAAAAAATAATACCTAGTCTTAATACAAAAGAATATGCAATCAACTGCACTGCTATTCTGCATACAAAAAATAAAGCAGAAACAATCTGCAGGCTTAGGATTTACATTTGCTTCCACCCTATAACTAACAATATACAAAAAGTAAAATATGTGTAACAACCCCAAAAAACTACTGCAGAATTCCCAAAAAATGCAATTGCAGCAAGTTTATAAAAAAGAGTTATAATTCACCTGCAAATTAAAGGAATAACACCACACAAATTCAAATAGAAAAAAATCAATGTTCTAATATAGAACAAGGTTACTTAATAAAGAAAAAAAGCAGGTAGAGGAGGCTCAAGATGCTTATTTACAGTCAGCATTTAAAATACGACCCAAATTACTGGCAACAAAGAAATGGCTAAAAATACCTTAGAGGGAGGGGCGAATAAAGCAATTGAATTATTTTAGAAAATTAAAATGATTTAAGGGTATGAACAAGAATTGAAAGAAATGAGAGTAGGGACAACAATGAATATAATGACTTAAGGAGTTCAGATTCAACAACAATCCTACATCTCCACTTAACTTATCCCCAAGTTAAGATTTTCAATCACCCACAATCTTATTCACAAGATTGAGATTACATAAGAGTTTAAGGCTCACTCTTTCAACCTTATAATCAAGAGTTTCTAGGGTCACTCTAAAACCGAATCCTAAGTGTCTTAATGGCTAAACACTTAAACCAATTCCTTTAGAATAGAATCTCACTTCCTGTTTTCTCAAACCCAGAAAATAGAAGAATGAAAATATCTATTCTAACACTCACTAACTCTCACAAGAGTTATACAAATATGAAAAATGAATTTGAATGAATTTTGAGAGCTTTTGAATGTTAAGAATAAGAATTGTAATAAGCAGGTGTCTTAATATCAATTGAGCTCTAAGAATTGTTTATATAGACAAACAACTCAAAATTATAGTTGTTTAAATCCAATAATTGTGTCTCCAACGTCTCTAAATTTTGACTTATTTCTATCAAAATGATGCTCATGATCATAAGGAAGAGATATTGGCTCGTGAGGATCAATTTGAGAGCTGTTGCTTTTGAAATTTTGTCAAAAATGCCCGTTGTGAGCTGACAGGAGTGTGCTTATAAGCTGCTCACAATCGTGAGCACTCCTCGTGAGCATCACTAGCTTGCTCATTTACAGAAGCTCAAAAATGTTGCTTTGGGGAGGCTGCTCATGAGGGGCTAGAGACACACTCGTGAGGAGACACCTGTAAGTCCAAAAATGTGTCTTTTTGACACTTAAAAGCTTTGGATATTTTGAGTATATTATTGGGATGTAATACCAAAATGAAATATACTTTTGTAAGGTATTTCACATCTCCGAACTAGAACACATTATCTTAATAAATAATTAACTTCCTACACACTTGAATGAAATCATTAGAAACTTAAATTGATTGTCAAAAATAAAAATTAGGAGTTTAATCATGTAATGGTCAACAATCTCCCCATTTCTGGCTTTGACAACCAATTTAATAAAATAATAAACAATGTGTGTGTGAGTCAAAAAAATTTAACAAGAAAAGATAAATGCTATGAAATAACTCCCCTTTTTAAATGCAATAAGAGCAATTAATTTGCTCCCCCCTTAATATATGCAATAAGTTAGAACATAGCATATATAATAAGCATAAAAAAGTTGTATTTTAAAAATAATACTAAATATAAGTATTTATCTCCTTTAAAAAAATATATTTCTTTATTTCTCCTTCTTTTTGCATATGATAAGAAATATAAATTTATAGGAATAAGCCACTTAAAAAATTCATAAAATAATATTTGAGAAACAAGGTAAACAAAACAAGACTTAATATCACAAATATGCTCAAAACATAATAACATGATCATTTAAATAACAAAACTTGTAGCACTTATAATGCATCACAAAATAGTGCTTAACATACTACTTAAACATTTAAGTACTACTACTAAACATATGATCATATAGCGCTTCGCATATCATAAACACAAACACATCTTCTTCTCCTCCTTTGTCAAAGATGAAAGGAAAGAAAGAGATAAACTAGAAATTAAAAAAAATCGAAAGGAAACAAAAGCCCAAGAACTAAAACAATGAAAAAGAAGATAGACCAAAACTAAGAAAAAAATAACTAATGGTCTTGAGGGTCTTGGAGTGGAGGAGGAGGATTCCAAGTGCATTAGATGTTTTGATGAGCATAGAGGTGATGAATGTCATGCTCCATATGATCCATTCTTTGCTCAAATCTATCTAGTCATGTGTCCACATGATCAAACCATGTGTTGAAGTTTGATTCAACAAGAGATAGACGGTTGAAGAATCCACCAACCCAAGTCGGCTCATCATTAACACTTTGAGAGGTGGAGGGTCCTCTTTGGCTCTTCCTTTGAGGTGGTACTTATATTTGAGTTGGAACTTCCTCTTGAGGATCCTCTTCACTAAGTCCAACACTTTAAGACCATGAGTGCCAATGCTCTTTATATCTTGTATGATATATCTTGCAAATCATGTTCTAGCTCCCTATCAATATCTTCATCTCTTACTTCATCTTTCCAAACCCAAATATCTCTAACAAGTTTAAATTGCCTTAAATTTCTCAAGAGATTATTGATCAAACCTTGTGTTGAAGTTTGATTCAATAAGAGATAGACGGTTGAAGAATCCACCAACCCAAGTCGGCTCAGCATCAACACTTTGAGAGGTGGAGGGTCCTCTTTGCCTCTTCCTTTGAGGTGGTACTTATATTTGAGTTGGAACTTCCTCTTGAGGATCTTCTTCACTAAGTCCAACACTTTCAAGATCATGAGTGCCAATGTTCTCTATATCTTGCATGATATATCTTGCAAATCATGTTCTAGCTCCTTATCAATATCTTCATCTCCTACTTCATCTTTCCAAACCCAAATATCTCTAACAAGTTTGAATTGCCTTGAATTTCTCAAGAGATTATCATCAAGAAAGGAAGGTGGAATAGAAGGAACATTATTCAAGGTAATTCCTAAATAGTTTGCAATTTGGGTAATAAAACCACCAATACACAAACTCCCACTTACACTATCACTTAACAATGAAAACCTCCATTGAAGCCATCTCCCTAATTCAACATCTATGCCTTCAACAAGACATCTAATAAGGTAAAGATCATCAAATGAAATTGATTCATTACTCAATCCTCTAGCATGAATAGAATATATAATAAATCTATGCACCTACCAAACAGATTTTGAAGCAAAATTAGATGCTTTTATTTTTCCGACTTCAAAAGATGAACTTGCATTAGGCTTGGAGTGTTGAATCCAAAAAGGTTTAGGTTGCCAAGAAGAATTAGGAGAAGCTAAACCCCCTTGTCTAAACCCAAAGATGCTATCAAATTCTTGAGAAGTAAGAAATCTATCTCTCCCACCCAATCTAAGCTTCATGTTATTCATAAGATTTTGCTTATCAAAGTGGTTGGTTCTCGAGCAATAGGAAGCAAGAAATTCATGAACAAGAGACGAATAGGTAGGATGGGCATTGAAGGAAAAATTATACATACCCACATCATCAAGCAATGTTCTAACCTCATTATAGCACCTCATCTTTTCTAAGGAGACATGAATTTTAAAGAGATTATTTTCCTTTCCTTTACCTAATTTAGGTTGAAGAGTAGGAAGTAGGAGTCTTCTTGAGTGGTTTCTTGGTTGCTCTTCTTGATAAAGAGGGAACATCTTCAGTGGTCTTCTTCTTAAGAGCCATGGAGAAGAGAAAATAGCACAAAGAAAATTTGAAAGAAAAAGAGAGAATTTTTTGCTTTAAGAAGAGTTTGATTGTGAATAAAGATGTGAGGAGGTAAAGAT
>CATIWM010514803.1:0-21472 GCA_949671775.1 Mallotus repandus
AAAAAAAAAGTTCCTTTTTTTTTTGGAAAGCAGAGACCAAAAAAAATATAAAATTTTTTTACGTTCTGCTCTTTAGATTTAACCAAAAAATGTTCTTGGTGCATTCTTTTGAATTTTCAAAGCAGTAGTAATCAAGCTTGAGAAAGAAAATCAATTCAAATACTTTATTTCATTCAAGAACGGTGATTCAATCAACCCTCTAAGGAGCAAATTAGAGAGCATCACCATTTGTATGCCTTCTTCTTTTTCTTCTTCTTTTAATTTATTTTGATTTTATTTCTTTATTTTAGAATTTTATTAATCATTTTATGTTGTTTTTTTTTATTTTTGTGATTTTATTGTGATGGGAGAAATCCAGACAGTGGATTAGTCATGTGAATCAATACCAAATCAGTAAAGGTCAATAGAATGCCATGGATATTAGCCTTGTAGTTTTTACGTAGTTCTATTTTTTTATTTTTTTTTACATTTTTATTCTATGTGTTTTGCTTATTTATTTGGTTTATTTGGGCATGTAAATAATTAATCTGTATGTAGGAACTGTAATAGCCCCATTAGTGGAAAAATAGTGAAATTTTATTTTTCTGCACTTTAAAAACGATTAGTAAATTATGATTCATTTGGTAAACCTAATAAAATAAATGGTGGCTTAAGATTAATTTAGGTTACATGTAAATCAATTTAGATTTAGAAACCATAGAAATGTATATTTATTTATTTTGTTTTGTTATTTGGGCTTGTTTGTTTCTTTTGTTCGTTTTAGGCCCCAAACCCACGTCAGTCTTAACACATTTAATTAATAGGCTTTTGAAATTAGTTTTAGGTTTAGTTAACTTTAAAATTAATTTAGGCCCATTTAGGTTGATTTAGATTTAGGCTCATTTTTTAGTTAATTAAAATTAACTTTAGACTTAGCTCAACCCATTTAATGCATTTTCTTTTTTAAAAAATAGACTTAGGATCACTTCAGTTAATAAAAATTAACTTAGAACTAGGCCCACTAATTTAACTTTCTTTTCTATTAAAATTTGATAGACCTAGACTTTTTTTTAAAATTAAAATATGTAGATTAAGACTCACTAAATATTTAAAATGTATGCCCACCTTTAGTATCCATTTCATTTGTTAATAAAATATGTAGATTTAGCTAACTTTAAAAATCAATGTAGATTAGATTAATTTAGGGGCGTTGCACTTTGTGAATGCATTTTTATGTGCTCTTTCATGACTAGTTGCCTTGGAGTTAGATATATGCTAAATTAGGGTTTAAATGAAATTGCATGTAATTAGACAATAAAGTAGCAATTCATAAACTAATTTTAAAGAACATGAGACTAAAAAAAGCTGGTATTCCATTCCTAGAATTTTCTAGTTGTGGTGCTAACTTCTTTTAGAGAATCGAGTTATCACCACCTTCAATTTGACACAGTTATTACCCTAGGTGGTGAATCATCACCTCCACACTATATCTTTGTGATATAGTAGCGTGTTCCCTGGAGCCCTAAGCTCAAACAGCGTCGCGATTGCTAAAATCTCGGACACTCGCTAAACCACGCTGTCTACAGTGGCGACTCCATTAGGGATAAGAGATACTAATTCTACTTGTGTTCTTTAGAATTATTTTATTAATTATTATTTTATTCTTGCATTCATTTTTGCATGTCCCTATTAAACCGATGGCATTGGTTTATAGTACCTTGATTCACTAGCTTCCTAGGATTGTAAATTGGCTAACTATCACTCTTAGTCTTAACTCGATTTAAGAGAGATTACCAGGCTCATCTAACCAGAGTCTATGACCCAATTTTTTCAAGGGGGGTACTCTTCTCTTGAGTTTGTAAAGGATGTCGGGCCCCTCTGACCTTAGCCTGTAACTCAAGTCTTAAAGGAGGGCATCTTGCTAAGAGGACCTTAACTTTTCCACCAGACTTAGCTCATGTAGTGGCCTAGTAACTTCCCCTAGGACTTACCTAAATTGCTTATGTTTATTGTTATGAGGTATTTCAATCTATAAAAGCCCAAGCCCATACTTTAGAAGCCCATTTGTGCTAATAAGGATTGGGCTAAGTTTTTATATTTGGAAATATTATTTCTATGTTTTATTGCTTTGCGAGATATGGCATGCATCAATTCTTGATATCCCTTATTGATATTAAGGCCAAGACCAAAAATCCTAGGAAAAGAGACTCGCCATTGAATATGTGTGTGGGAGGAATAAGGTTGGAAGGATGTATGTTGTATACTTGACTTGATACTTGTTACTTGCTATTTGTTGCATAACATATGCATCATGCATACATGCACATATGCATTTCATGCATCATACTAACATTTTATTTTACAGCTATCATAGATTCACCCAAGTAATCATGTGTTTGGGAATGGAAAGTTGGCAGACTAGTGAGAACCGATTCAAGTCTGCAATGCATAGGCAAGGAGATTCTTAGAAGTTTAGAAAAGAGTCCTATCAACCCGCTTTACCTAGAAGCTACACAAGCTCTAATTAGTCAAGCAAAAGAAATGGAACCATGACAAGGAGGAAATTAGACTTTGGAAGGCATCAAAGTAGCACTGATGGATGATATGAGAGTCATGATGCAAGATGAACTGAGATAAGCCTTAGTTGGGTTGGTACCACCTAGTGCTACCATTCCACCTGTAGTTGCACCTGTTCCTGCTACTAACCTACCAGTTGTGGAGGATCCGCATGCTAACGATGATAATGCTGGGGGACCACCACATGCTGCTAGAAATATACCCGCTATGGAGATGAAATCTGAGGATGTGAAAGACTACATGGTTGAGAAAGCAAAAAGGGAATCACTTGAGCTGGTTCAGGACCTTGAGTCTAAGCAAATGCAAGCTTTAACTCAAAAGATGTCTAAGATGGAAGGGCTGATAAGAGGATAAGGCATTGGGTATTTATTTGATTTTGATAACATGATGAACACTAAAGGGGATAAGCTCCCGGACAAGTTTAAAATGCCTCAACTCCAGAAGTTTGATGGTACCAAAGATCTAAAGATACACCTTAGCCAATACACTACAACTATGAGTACCACTAAAGCCCCATTATCAGTGGTCACTAGGTTGTTTGTACTGTCCTTAAAGGGAATAGCTGTGAATTGGTATCATGGGTTAGAGATTTATGTCTAGGCTTATTAGAGAGAATTATGTATTGCTTTCCTAAAGCAATATCATCATAATACTAAGCTGGAAGTGTCTATCAAGGATTTAGAATTGACTAAATAAAAACCAAATGAATCTTTTTCAGACTTGTAGCCAAATTCATGAACAATACAGGATTAATGAAAAATAAGTTGGCTAAGAAGGATCAGGTTAGGATGATAGTCCATAATGTATCACCTAATTTGGTTGAGAGGTTACAAATGATGAATCCTAAAACATTTGTAGACCTATATGATGACGGTTTGCAAGCTGAAGTGATAGAGAGTGAGAAAAGAAAGAGTTTTAGAACCACTAGGACAAAAAACTACCTAACTGGGGACACATAGCAAGGAAGCACTACCTGGGCTATGGAAGTGCATGTTGTCCAAACACCAAGGAGATTCTCTAATTGTAACCAACCCCTGTCAAAAGTCCTTGACCGCCTAATGCAAAAGGGCCTGCTTCGACCTTTAACGTTTTCCAAACCACCAAACCTAAATGTCCCTGCTTATAATCCAAACAATTACTGCAAGTTTCACTAAGTGGTTAGACATTCCATAGATTCTTGCATCTGCCTTAAACATGAAATCCAAAACCTTATGGACTCTAGAAAAATCAAAGACCCTGAAAAATAAAATTCAATCCCTATCACCAAAAATAACCCTTTCCCAAACTACCGAAATGTTCCACCATGATGATTAATTCAGGAGTTAGTGAGGAAGAAGTACTAAGCTCCTTTGAGAAAAAAAATTTGAAATTGATGAGAAATCTCCTGATGCCCCTAGTACTAAGGAGAAAGTTGAGAAACCTTTGACTCCTTAATAACCACAAAGGGGAGTTGAAGATTTACTGGGCTAGCCTTTGGGTAAATTTAACTACAAAGTATTCTACTCTAAACTGCCTTCTTTTGACATACCTATTGAGTCAGTCATGCCCGAAGGATGGGGTGCAAAGTTTAATGATAAGGATTCACCAAATGAAAAGGCAATAGAACCTTTGACTCATGAACATCCATAACAGGGAGTTCAAGATTTATTGGGTCAACATTTGAGCTAGTTTGATATTGAGAAACTAGGTAAGAAAGAAACATGCATGGTTGAGGTATGGAAAGATGGAAAGAGAGATCGAATCATTGGCACAATCGACATCTGGTATAGTTCTGATGAAGATACCAAGAGTTATAATGTATGGACTTAGGTCTGAAGATTGATGACTTGGAAATTCAGATTGATGACTTGGGTCTGAAGATTGATGACTTGGAAATTCAGATCTTGTAATCAGAGCTTATGATGATAGCACTAGAAATGTGGAAGGAACATTTCAAGCTCTTGTGAAAACTGGACCTATAGAATCAACTATGGATTTTACTATGTTGGACATCCCTGTTACCTACACTTTACTCTTTGGTAGGCCTTGGTTCTATATTCTTGGAGGAGTGCCTTCAATAGTGCATCAAAAGATAAAATTCCCTCATAAAGGAGAAGTGGTGACTATAGATGCTAGTATGAGTAAGTTTGTATCGACCATACTTGACAATCAGAAACAAGTGATTGCTCCTCCTGGTTTTCAAGTAGCCGAGATTTTTAATGGAACTGAAATGGATCCGAAAGTTGTAAAGATGATAGGGAAGATGAATTATCAACCTGGACAAGGATTGTCAAAGAATGAACAGGGAAGCCCAAAATTTCCAGATTTCAAAACCCAAGACAATACAACAAGATTGGGTTACACCAAAATAGGACCAAGTGGTAGAAGAGCAATGAAAAAGGCAAGAGGGAAAGAGAAGAAGCTCTTAGGAAGAGTGGGCCCATTGAGTGAGAATTTTATTAAGAAAGGAGAAGGAAAGCTCTATCTTGACGCTAAACAACCTATCAATGTTGTTGGTGTGGAAGTTCCTGGGTTTAAGATCCTTAAGGAGCAGATTGTTGACAACTTGGTGGAAGACAATAAAGAGGATGTGATGAACCAAGTAGCTGAGAAGATAGGAGATGTGGCCGTCGAGGAGCTGCTTTGTTTGTCACCTGAAAAAGAGCCACCACAGGATTTAGCTGCCATCATTAGTAATAGTTTTAGTTATGTTTTTCATGATGAAACTGATGTAACAACGTCTGGTCTTTTTGAGGATGAAAACTCTATTTTTCTTGTGGTCAATGATATGAACTCTAGTTTGGCTTACTTGTGTGTGATCTACATCCTAAAATTTCTGTGCATTATAATTTTGATCATCCTTGCACGTTTGATATAAATTCCATTCAATTAGATTCATTAAACTTGGGCACAAATGAACAACCTAAGAATATTTCAATATCTCATGATTTAACTCCTAAAGAGAGGGAAAATCTTGAGAGAATATTAATGAAAAGAAAGGTAGTATTTGCTTGGTCCTATGAAGATATGCCAGATTTAGATAAAGAAATTGCAGAACACCACATTCCAACATATCCAGAAGTTAAACCTGTTAAGCAAAAGCTTCAATGTTTAAGGCCAGAATGGACAGAAAAGATAAAAAAAAAAAAGGAAATTGCTAAGCAAATCCAGGCTAACCTTTTAGAGATATTAGACTACCCTCAATGGTTAGCAAATATAGTGCCAGTCCCCAAGAAAGATGGTAGGGTTCGAATGTGTGTGGACTTTAGAGATTTAAATAAAGCTTGTCCAAAAGATGACTTTCCTTTACCCCATATCGATGTGACTGTAGATAGTGTAGCATCCAGTGCAATGTACTCTTTTATGGATGGATTCTCAAGTTACAACTAGATAATGATGGCAGTTATGGATAAGATCAAGACCACTTTCATTACAAAATGGGGAACATATTGCTACAAGGTTATGCCCTTTGTGTTAGAGAATGCAAAAGCTACTTATCAGAAAGCAGCAACCGCTTTGTTTTATGACATGATGCATAAAGAGGTGGAGGTGTACGTTGATGACATGATGGTTAAGTCAGAAACAAGAGAGGGACATTTTGAAGCTTTAGATAAATTTCTAGCTAGAACTGAAAGGTACAATCTGAGGTTTAATCTGAAGAAATGTGTCTTTGGGGTAACTTCAGGCAAGCTGCTAGGACATATAGTCAGTGATAGAGGAATAGAAGTAGATCTAGACAAAATCAAGGTTATTCAACAAATGTCAGCACCAAAAACTAAGAAAGAAGTACAAGGGTTCATTGGGAAGCTGCAGTACATTAGTAGGTTTATTGCAAAGCTTACTAGCATTTGTGACCCTATCTTCAAGCCTTTTAGAAAGAATCAACCTGTAAAGTGGAATGATAAGTGTCAGAAAGCCTTTGACAAGATGAAGGCGTACCTTACTAATCCACCTATCTTAAAACCACCTAGACAAGGTAAACCATTGATTTTGTATTTTGCTTTAAAAGAAAATTTTAAAAGAAAAGGCAATGGGGGCAATGCTAGAACAATAAGGACTAAAAGGGATAGAGCATGTTGAGTATTATCTCAGCAAAAAGTTCCTGCCATATGAAGAGAAGTATGATCTAGTAGAAAAGATGTGTTTAATTATGATCTGGGATACAAGGAAGTTAAGGCATCACTTCCAGTTGTATAAAATACAAGTTGTTTCAAAGATAGATCCTCTAAAATACTTGTTTCAAGCACCTGCTTTGACTGGGAGAATGTCTCGATGGCTAGTACTTTTAACTGAGTTTAATATAAAGTACATCACTATAAAGGTTATCAAAGGAAGAGCAGTAGCAGAGTTCTTGGCTCAGAATGCAGTTGAAGGAGATGAACCATGGAATTTGGAGTTTCCATATGAGAATTTGGCAGTGATAGAATGTCGAGAATGGAAGCTGTGAACAATAAAGGAGTTGGGTTAGGAGTGATTCTTGTTACGCCAGAAGGGGAGACCATACCAATGGCCAAGAAATTAGATTTTAAAGCGACAAATAACATGGCTGAGTATGAGGCATGTATCTATGGAATAGAAGCAGCTCTAGTAGTCGAGGCTAAGGAATTGTTGGTCTATGGGGACATGATGTTGGTTGACAATCAAGCTAATGAGGAATGCGAAGTGAAGGATGAAAAGTTAAAGCCTAACATTTGCTATTTGAAAGCATTAATGAAAAATTTTACCAAATGTCTTTATTCACTTATCAAGAGATGACAATCAAATGGCAACCACTACAAGAAAATAGGCCATTAGAGAAGGTAAAAATTGGTCGCAAAAAGTTAAAATTCAGTCTCTAAAAGTCATTAGCGACTGAAAAAATCCGGTCACATGCGGTCGCAAAAGACTCCGCTGCAAAAAGTCCCTTGCAACCTAAAAATGTGATTGATCTCAAATAACTTTCTGCGAAAGGATGTATGGTAGCCGCTAATAAAATCTAATTACGACTGAGTTCACCTTCGTTAATTTTGTTTATAATTTTCTTTTATTTTTTTTACTTCCAGTTAATTAACATATTATTTATATAATAAAATTGAAATAAATTTATACATAAATAAACAACAGCTTAAGAATACGCAAAATAAAAAAATATATTTATAAATAATTGTATCACATCAGTTCAAGTAACCAACAAGCTACTCAAAAAGACAATTATAATTTATAACGCTAACCTTATCCAGGTTTCTCATGTTCCTAACTTAAAAAGTAAAACTGTAATTACTTCTAAACATAATAAACAAGAACATGATGGAAGGTATTTCTAAGACAGCTCAAGGTAAAATGGTACAATCAGTCTACAATGACCGCACCACGCCGCGCTGAAGTTTGCCAACACCTGTTAAATATTATTAGTTAGTGAAAGAAAAAACCAAATCATAAAACAACACTTGACAGACCATATAGACTGCCAATGCAACGGAAGGACTTGAACAAAGTTGCACAAAGCCATAAACAGAATTAAATGGATAAGAAAAGCTAAATAAAACAAAAATAACAATAAACTAAATAGCCAATAAACATAGTCATGCATTTGGGTAAATTGCAGAGTCATACATTCCATCGAAAACTATAAAATAAACAACCACAGAAAATAAACAAGAAATCATATAAATAAAATTAGAAAAAAAACAATTGAACTCAATTAATATGTTTCAACATTATCTCAGCTTCCAAACAAGAGAAAATACACCCCTGAGAAGGGAAGGTTATTTTTTTAGTTATTTTTTAAAAAGTACTATTTGTACAGTTAAGGAAAGGTTCCAACTTACAGACCGAGGCTTCCCAAGAGTAGTAGTGCCAGAGTTGAATCCAGAGTTGTCCTTTGCTGGTGAGTCAGGCTTTCCACCCGTCATTTTCTCATTTCTAGCCTTATTAAAGATAACTGTGAATGCCTTAGCTGCATTCACCAAACTTCGGCAAGGGTTGACTCTTATCCTAAAAAGATAATAAATTTGAATGAAAAGGAGATCATCTCAGTACAAGACAGTCACAGAATTATAGGTGAAACTTAGCACAGCAAACAATGCAAAGTGCATTCCAACCAAACTCATGACAGCATGATGTAATATGCATCCAAAACCTAACTGAAAATCCATCTGCTAAAAGCATTTGCAGCCAGAGCTAAGTACTGAATAGCAGATAAAAGTGTAACAAAAATCATGCTTGCTGAATTTTGAAATATGTTCACCTATAGACTTGTAATGGACAAACTTAATTTAGATAGATGAAGCAATGGCACACGGATAAATATTTACAAAATAACCATCCTTGGGAGCTTAACTTCACTAATGTTAGTTTGACTTGTATTGTATTTCCACAAAGCCACTTTAGCTGGATTCCAGTTTCAGATCATTGGTCAGTGATCGCCACATTTTAGAGAATCACATAACAGGAATTGAGCAAATGTATAGGGATATCTTGTCGAAGTCTTATCATGATTCAACTAATCAATTACAATTGGATACAGAAAATGACGAGAATACCTTACATGCATAAAAAGTTGTATTTTACGATGAAATATTACAGATAGTTTATCACTCCAACTTAGCAATATGAATTAATTAGAAAACATGAGCCCTAATCAGTTATCCATTAACACTTGCCATAAAACTAAACATGAATTAATTAGAAAGCATGAGCCCTTATCAGTTATCCATTAACAGTTATCCATGAAACTAAAAATGAATTAATTAGAAAATAAATGTGAAGAAAATTAAATAACATACATATTTTTCAACTGTCTCCAATTCAATGCCAGTGAGATGAGGCATTGCTTAATTGATTCTGATTTTTATATTTTTTTTACTTGCTTCCTAAATATACATATGCAATAACATCAGTTAGTTAGACCAAAAAAAATAATGAGCAATACACAAGAAATACAACTTTAAAACTTAAACATTTAGGAATGAGGTCAGTCTGGACAACATGATATCCTGGAATAAAAGGACAAAATAAATAAAATAAATAAATAAAAATTGGAACTTGGACACATATGTACTATGTAGTTAAAGTTAAATCTGAATTTTCTACCATCCACCATGAAGAATTATGCTTAAGTCTGCTAGCAATCAGAATTCCACATTTGAATAAAAAAAGTTAATAAAAATGGTAAAGAGATAGAGGAAATTGTAATCCTTCTAACCTTTCAATACCAAATTTTGTAGCCAACTGTACTATTTCTCGAGGAAGTTGCTTAAAAGCCTGAAAATAATTAATGTAAAAACATGCATGATTCATGTTTAATGTTCTCATTAAAGAAAGCACGGCTTGTTCTTTAATTTTATAGCAACAATAGACCCAAATTCTGCTTCCTATAAAAATAAACCAATTATAGCTTTCATCCCTTCAGCATAGAACTAATTTCAGATTTGCACATCAAATTGAAAGAAAATGGTACCTTCCCAACCATGATTTCATTATCATAATTATCTCCATATAGATTAGATGTGTCAAAAAAGTGATTCCCTTGGAAAAAAACCTCTTTCATCATTGCACATCCAACTTCATGTGGCAGTGGTGCATTGTATATTCCTGACAGTCCTGCACACCCAAATCCCAGTTTAGAAACCTGCAATCAACACAATTGCAAGGGGATTACAACCAATCAGAGACATACACTAACTGCTAATGCAAGTAAAAATAGAAATAGCTAATTGACATGATCATCTAGTGCTGTAATCTGTTATAGTTCAGTAAGGGCACGCATATACTTCAGTAAAGCCATGAAAACACCACCAATTACCAGATAACTGACATGGTCCAGAATCAAATTTCCAAGAAAAAAAAATCGAAGTTTCAAAAGTACAAAAGCCAACATCTTCTAGTTAGAGAGCTTTCTGAATATAGAATATTCACCTCTTACTCATGTAAATCCCAGAAATAGTGTAAACATAAAACCTGTACATAGAACAATAATAATTAGAACAATAATAAATAAAACACGATAACCCACATACTTCCTACATGAAGATCAAGCAGAATGAAACGCAAATAAGCATTAGACTCTTTGCCCCATTTCTTCTTTTTTTTTTAACCCTTCACATGTGTGCATAAGTGGAAAAGCTTTTAGAGCCTATTGCAATAAAATTCTTATTAACCAACATGCAAACCATTAAACTTGCACAAAATCAACACTTTACTCATTCATTCATTTTAAATGCTTAGCGTGGAGATCAAAGTAGTAGGTAATTTGTATAACTAATATAACTAATCAACAAAGCACAAATTTTTACAAATTATACCTGTCAAATTCTCAACTCAGCATACTATTATTCAATACCCCCACCATAGTTACACCTAGCAAGTAAATGAAAAATATTCAGGATACAACCAAAAAAAATTAAAATCCAATTACAAGGAAAATGTTACATAATATGACATGTAATATCAAATTCAAAATGAATTCAAAATGAATTCAAAAATTTCATGATTCCTGAGTAATTAATTTGTAAACAAGCACACAAAAATCAAAGACAAACATGATAAACAAAATGAGAAAACTATTGCATCATGGCATAATAGAGAGAGAGCTACCATTTTAATTTGGCTTGAGGAGCATCAAGAGGTAAACAATGACCAAGCAACGTCCAAACAGCAAGAGCTTCGAAGGTACTTTAAATAGACAATCTTAAACATCTGGACCGAATGTCTCCAACAGCAGAACCACCTAATCTTAATCCAATCAAAGAATTACTCAACTTCCAACTCAAACAAACAAACAAAAATAAAACAATAAATTATGAAAACGTTACCAAGGACACGAATAATCTCAGCAGTGCTGCCTCCATCATCAGAAACAGGGAGAACATGAGCAACAAGAGTCGTTAATTTCTTAAGCTCTTCCACAATGCCATTAAATGCAGTACCGCCTGCACTACAATCATCATCAATTCACATAATATATGAGAATTTAGCTGTCAAAATCCAAAATTAAGCTAATAAAAAGATTACAGACCAGAGAAAACGATAAGGGAAGGCTAATTGCCAAAATTTCCTATAGGAAGAACCTAAATAACGAGAACAAGAAGCAGATGTAGCTTCTCTTCTTTCTCTAGCAACCAAATTTAATGAAGATGATTTCATTTTCTTTCTCCTCCAGCATTATTGGACTCGGACTCGAAACCCACCAGTCTATGCAATCTGATTCTTCTCGGTCAAAACCTGCAACAAAGCTCCATTAGAAATAAAATATTTTTTATTTAGTATTTTTTAAAAAAGAATAACAACGACAATGGTAGTAAACGACAGACCTCTAAAGAAACCCAAAAGGTGCAGAGTCACCACCAATCTCTACGACTTCTTCACTTTCCTTGATGCGGCGGTGCTTGTGGCAGAGGAGAAGCCGTTTCGCGACAATGTTAAAGTTTTTTATCCCGCCATGCCTGCTGTGTTACCTTCCCTGCTCCTCATACGCTTTTCCCGTGCTTGCTCACCTGGCAGATCTTGTTTCGAGTTGGAGATGTCCTTGAATATCCGGATCTTTTACCCCATGCTGTTGTTGTTGATATTGTTGAAGAAGACATTACTAGAACCTCAAGATCTGCGTACTGTAACCAGTGACGAGTTGTAGATATTTTCCTCTTATTTTTTTAGGATTTAGGGGGAATACCAAATAAAAATAAAAGTTCCCTCCTCTTTTTTATCCTTAAAGTTCCCTCTGTGAATTGTAGCTATTTGCGACCGGAATTATCAATAAACAGTGAAGGGATATATGATCGGTCGCAAATATTTATATGGAAAAACCTATTCTAAGGCTCTTCTACTCTCAATTTTTTTTACATTTCACCCTTATACTAAAAAAAATACACATTACAACCCTAAACTCTCTTTTTTTTTTTTACATTGCACCCTTTTTAATAGAAAACGTAGGCGTGTTGTTCACGCACTGAGAAGTGAGACTGTGAATTGTTTGAAACCTTCCACGTGTATAACTAAAGCTTAGTCAGACCCACCTCATGCATTCCCTTCCACCTCCACCTCTCTTCGCAGACCCATATCACCTCAGTCATGATTACAATTCTCCGACGCACCACTCACAGCTCTGCCGCTGCGCCGCCAAACTCTGTCAGATGAACGAATCGGAGTTATATCTCAATAGGACGCTGCCTTCTTTTTTTTTCTTCCACTATTACTTTTCATCTCCATCTCTGTGCAATTTGAGCCATTGGTGGTGATTATTCAATAGTAGGTTAATCGATGGGACGAAAGAAGCCTGCCACGGCTGCGGATGAGAACCAGCCTGCAGTGTCCCAGGTGGTGGCAGGCCAAAGAAAAAGCATTTGGTGATTGATGCCGGTGAGAAAATTGCAGTTTAAAATCAAGGAAATAAGCTTCGCGCAGTGGCCAATATCCCAAGGAATCGGACTGTTCAATTAATTATCATGCAATTCAATTTTGTACACACTTTTGCACCCGATAAAATTAGGAATTTCGCCTTGGGTTTTGCTTGAACTTGCTGAACTTGGATTTTGCTTGAACTCGTTGTAGGTGGAAGAATAGTGGGTGTTGAACTAGAAGAGAATTCTGAATTGACGTTGAAAGTTTTGCAAGACTGAGTGAACCAAAGGGCGGGGATTGAGTTGGTTGTGAGACTGGCATTGGAGGATGCATTATTCAGTTGTTGAAGAGGGAAATGTCCCACAAAATCCGAAGGTTTGCAGTTGCTAGTGGAGCCTCCTTTATAGTGGGAAGTTGCGAACCTTTCCTAGAAAAAGTCCTTGTTGCTTATGACCATCATCAAATTGCTACTGTTGTTGGTGTTGCTGCTTATGGCCTAGGAAGTGGAAGAACTTTTCCCTTCCAATTGGTAGCCATGTGCAGTAACTGGAGATGAATTATTTTCTTATAAATTTGGGTCTGACATAGATTTGTTGGCTTCAAGGAGGTTGAATTCTTTTTCTTGGCTTTTGGTGGTTGGTGAATTCTTGTCCTCTCCACTGTTTTCAACCTCAGAAATTAGCTTGTGAGAAGATAGCTGTGCAAATGGGGACATTAGATGGAGTTACAAAGCTGATGTGGCCATTTCAGCTGAAGTCAGACCACTGTTAACCTCTGTTAATGCGTCTGTCAAAATGAGGTTGATAAGTAATCGAAATTGATAGTTTGAGGGTGCAATGTCAAAAAAAATAGAGTTAAGGGGTGCAATGTGTATGTTTTTTAGTATAAGGGTGAACTGTAAAAAAAATTGAGAGTAAAGGGTCTCAGGATGGGCTTTTCCTATTCTAAATTATTTGTTCTTTAATGTTTACAATAGACCTGAACCTAAATTATTTATGGTATCTGGTGCATCCATCTTCTGTTCTAAGCACAGATGATTATGGAATGTTCCCAAACTTCATTTTGTACCATGAGCTTGTGGCTACCACACGTCCATATTTGCGCAATGTGTGTGCTGTGGAGAATGCATGGGTTGATCATATCTTGGAAAAGCTTAAGAAACTGGATATCAACAAGCAGAGGTAAATTAATTTTATTGTCAAAGAGAAATAGAATGGTGTGAGGCTCATAGTGCTTGTTGCTTTACAGCGGGAGTCTTGATCAACATGTAAGAGACAGAACTGACGGAAAGATTTCAGACTTGCCACAGAATGGGGATCTTGCTAGCTCTAGGGTTTCTGATGACCCTGATAGTAGAATCCAGGCAGCTAGGGATCGTTTTCTTGCTCGTAAAGCAAAGAAATGAGCTTGGGCATTATCGGTGTTTTTATACAAGAGACTGGCATGTCAAGTATTCGATTCTGTTCTTCCTGTTTACAGGCTTATTACTTCAATGGAACTTCAGGGAGACTTTGAAGTTGGTGAGATTATTTTATTCTGTTATTTTTCAACTGCATCTTAACTGTGTATGATTTAAAAAAAAAATTCATATGCAGATGTCTTGGGAGACGAGACTATAGTGCACCGGTAAGGAAGTTATGTGCTAAAGTCTGATAATTTTGGGCTACCGCAGTATCTTCCCCATTACATCCACCGGTATCTTGTACAGGTCGCCATCCTAATGTTTAGCAATCAAATAACTGTATGGCTGAGTATAACTTTAATCTTGTAACAACAAGCTGCCTAGCAAGAGCTGCAGATGGGGATTGAAAGAAAGGGGAAATGTGAAACCATATGGATGTAGATGTGGGATTTTAAGACCCAAAAATATTCTCACTTCTCACCCACCTCACAATAACTAGTAGCTGATTTTGTTCTTCGCATTGTTTTAATAAAGTATACATAAGATTTATAGCTTAAAACAACATGTACATTAATCAATAAATAGAGATAATTGTTCATTCATAGTCATTTTCACCCGAAAAGTTTGAACAATCACCCACAATTCAATGTTTGCAAAAGAAGAAACGAAAATTCTAATCTTTTTATCAATATATTTTTGTATACTAATATATATATATTTAAATTAAAGGATGGTAATAGTACATGACATGATAGGTCAAATAGAAATAATTTTTTTTTAAAATTACGGTTTTATTCTTATTTTGTTTGAAGATAAAAGAGGACAATTGAATCGTGAAAGGAACGTTTTGATCATTTATTACAGTCATGATAATGATATATAACATTATCCTAAACTAAAATTCTACTTACTTTTCATTTAGATTTATTTTTAATTTGTTATATATTAAAAAAAGAGAAAATTTTTCAATAGGTTGATACAATCCTCTACATGAGTTAAAATATGAAAAGTTTCTACCAAATGATATCACATTTTTATTGATTAAATGTAACATATTCAAAAATACATAGTATATATTGAATAATTGAGTGTAATATTTTTTATCCTAAATAAAAGCTGCAGTAAAAAAATATCCGAAATCTAAATTTTTCTTTACAATGCATGATGGAAGAGGATAGTTATAAGAAAAATAATAAAAATAATACAAACTCCTCACAAATTACTATTTTTCTTGCCAAAGATTGCTTCCCATGTCACAAGCTTGATACCTCTCACCCACAATTCAGCCATTTCAACCCCACCTGCACACACAAAATGAACTTCCTTGTTCTTTGTAGTGATAACATGGAACATTCCAGGGTCTTCAACATCAAATTTTCTCCTTCGGTTCCACCTGAACTTCGAGCTAGGACCAACCTCAGCCCCCTTACAGATCACATTTCTCTTGCTTGACTTACCCCACCGCAACACTCCTGCAGAGCCCACCATCTTCAACACTTTATAGTGAGGAGACCCTTTGCCGCATTTGGTATGTTTCTTGACACGACTACTGTCCAACACAAGTTGTCTAGCTAGCTGGTCTAATATTACGTTTTCTGTTTCATTTCTATGCCCGTTCTTTCTTGCCAGAAAGAGTGCAGTTTCATGCCTTGTGTTCTTAATATCGCAGCTCGCCCCACATGAGATTAGAAGCTCACATACTCCACTATGGCCTCCCCTTGCGGCTAACATTAGTGGGGTGTATCCATCACTGTCGAACGCATTTATATCGTAACCTCTTTTAAGCAACATGGAAACCAAATTCAAGTCTCCACGACGGGCTGCTCGGTGTAAAGCATGAATGCCAGCAGAGTAATTATATCCCTCTTCAAGTGAATACTCTAGCATCACCTTTTCAATTACTTCATCATGGTGGTTTAATTCTGATAAGCTAATTGCTGTTTCGCCGTATTTGTTTTTTAGCTTTATGTTAGCTCCCGCATAAACAAGTAGCCTGAAAGCTTCTACATGACCACCTGCCGCAGCTATCATAACAGCAGAGAATCCATCATCATCTTGTTCATCAAGTTCGACATCTGATCGCTCAATGAGCTTTTTTAAGGCCTCAAGATCATTTGCTTGTATTACAAACATTAATGGAGAAAACACTGAGCCATTGCTTGACTTGATGTTCTTCCCAGCTTGAATCACGTTGATGACCGAGTCTTGGAAGCCAAGTGCCCATCTGGTTGACATTGCAATTGTGCTGGCAGATTGACCAGCTGAATTAACCAAACCAAAATCAGCACCAGCAGAGGCCAGGATTTTCACACATTCCTTTTGCTTATATCTGGCACATACCATCAGAGCAGTTTCTCCAGAATCTGTTCTAGAGTTGAGATTGCAGCCAGCGACTATCAACTGTTCAAGAACTTTAGATGAGCCTAGCCGCGCAGCTAAATGAACAGGACGCCAATCACTCTTTGAAGCTGTTTTAACAGGAAATTCTTTATCTGCGCCGCACTTTAGTAAAACCTCAGCTGCTCTCGCATTGTTACATAGGATAGCATGGTGGATAAGAGTCCTTCCAAAGTGAAGAATGTTAGGGGAGAAGTGTCGGAGGAGCATGCACAGTATAGCACCACTTGCTTCAAAGTACTCCACTGCACACCAGGTAATAAAGTATGCCTCGGCCAATCCAGCACCTACTCGGAACTCTTCGCCTGTGTCCATGTCCCAAGACCAGGCTCCCAGCCTCACCCTGATGTCCATCCTGACACCCACCTGTTTCCAATTCGATTGAATACGTCATAAATGCCATTGCATGCTACAACTAAAAATTCTGGCAAAGTAAGATTCTACCAAGGTTGCACCATGTCTTATATAGATGGCAAATTCAGGACCATTAGTAATGATATTCATATATAGCACGCTTGCCGCATAAAGATGCATTCAGACCTCAAGCAACAATTAGTCAGTAAGAATAAAAGGATAAGTTACCTGCAGCAGCAATCTAACGACTGATATCTGCCGGCTAACGATGGCTGCAGCAAGTGCATTACAGTCAACATTGGCATGCAAAGATGGCTTGGAAGATCGAAGAAGCACTCTATCAATTGCATTGGCATCGACACCACACTGCCACCAATTAATATAGTCAGAGTCAAATCCGTAATACCATTAAAAGATGAACAGGATCTCTAAATTGAGTCTAAATTTTGGTGCTCCTAAGGCAGGCAAAGGCAGGAATATCCTCCATTGCAATTACAAAATACTGATCATTTTAGCATCCCCACATCACACTAGGTATAAGACTAATACCTACTCGCACTTCGTGGTTAGCACTAACTCAAGAAAATTTGACCTGATGGGTTACTTTAAATTTATTATTAGTAAAAAAGTTCCTAAAATTTATCTCAGCAAGTGAAGCACAAAAAGGGAGCATTTGTTGTCAAATTATATGTAGTTTTGTTTTTTTTTTTTTTTTGAGAAATTATTATATGTAGTTACCTTAATGAGTGTGTCTACTAGATTGACAAACCCTCTGCAGCAAGCAGAGACAAGAGCATGCACAGCAACTTGTGGGCGAATCAAGTCAGACCCCATGAGCAGCTCTACATGCCTTGCCTGTCCCAGGTAGCTCGCCTCCAATAAACCCTCCTCACATGCCTCCTGACATGCCCCAGCTTTCATAAGCACCTCTAACACATCTAAATGACCCTCCCTTACTGCTGCTGTTGTAGCATACCCCCGAAACATTTTCAGATTCACGATGGCTCCAACACTCTGCCACAGAATAATTATATCACTAAACCACATTGTTATTTATAACTAATTGTTCTTCACTCATGGCACCCACTTGAGTAACAAAAAACAACATAGTAGCATAGTAGCAGGCATATTCCAGAATCTGTCAGATATTAAAATTATTGAAACCCAGATTTTAGGTAAGCCATTTGATGCTAAAAATCTTGTCTTTTCCAGTGGTGAATAGTTAATGTACATGGACATAAACTTCATCATCATTGTAAAAGGAAAAGATAAGAAAATCTGCGGTGTCATTGTAATATCTGTCACAGTTTATCTGTCAGATTCTGTGAGATCACACTTGCGTACAAAAATTTAACTGTACCAAAAAAATATTCAGAAAATATTCTCTGTACGTTACAGAATCATTTTCTTTAACACCAATTAAAACATGATCACTTTCAAATAAAATCAATCACCCAAAATCATGTTCTTGCAAAATCATATCATTTTTTTTTCCTTTTTCAAATGCCAAGATACAAGCTTCCCAGGTTCAATACAATCGAATTCTTGCATTTTCTAGGCTTTACAAACACAAAGAACAGACTCTAATATATTCAAGAAAAAAAAAATGGATGAGCAATACATTACCAGTAACTTTCTAACAAGCGCTAAATTCCCATAATGAGCAGCAAGAAACAGAGCAGTAACATCAGTTTTAAACTCCTCATACTCGATACGAACTTCATGTGGGGATTCATCTTTCAATAGAACCTCTGTTTTCTTAGCTTTCAAGCTAACTGTCCCAATAAAGTTAACATCAACAAAAGGATCACCCAGACATTCACAAGCTAACTTCAAGTCATTAGCATGCGAGGCATCGACAAGTCGCTGTGAAACTTCGGCCTCGTAATCTACAGGGAAGACCTGTTTTCCGGTGCCGGAGTTGCCAAAAACTGTCATTCTTTTTGGGTGAAGAGGAGAACAGAGAGAGCACAGAGACAAAGGAGGGTAAGCTTTAGCGAAGTGTTTTTTTTAATGTAGGAGCGGTTCAAGCAGAGAAAAAAGAGGTTGACAAGGTCGTGATTAGCGTTTTGGAGGAGCTTAGATATTTGGGGTCCACCTTAATAACGTCTTAGTATCATTTTTCTAGATAATAATAATAATAATTACTAACATTAATTTATGCATATAAATAATTTGGAATGAATTTTTTTACTTATGTGTTCTAAGTCTAAATTATCAATATTTGAATAATTTTATTTGACACGAACAAAATCACCATAATAAGTTGTATAAACAAAGACTCAAATTTAAAATAATATTGAAAAAATAATATTTCCTATCAGTGGAGCTCGATAATTGTTGGCTTTTGTTTTTTTTTTTCATAACTAGCATTTATTCAAAAAAAATATAAAAATATGTTCAATTTTTTTGTCAATTAAAGTTCGATTCTCTTATATTGCATTATAAAATTAGTTATTTGAAAATTTTTATTATTCTTATGATTCTATTTAAATTTAATTGAATTAGTTAAAATTTAATAGACTCTAAGTGCTAACAATTTAAAAAAAATTAAATGCATAAAAATTATTTTTAAAATCATCTGAAAAATTATGAATTAAAAAATAGTTTTTTTTTTCAAATCACTCACCATAAGATAATAGTTTTATCAAAATTGAAAATTTTAGGTAGGTTTTTTTTTTTTTTTTTTAAGAGGA
This sequence comes from Mallotus repandus, assembly GCA_949671775.1. Lineage (NCBI taxonomy): Eukaryota > Viridiplantae > Streptophyta > Magnoliopsida > Malpighiales > Euphorbiaceae > Mallotus > Mallotus repandus. The sequence continues at coordinate 19,702 of CATIWM010514803.1, forward strand.
AGTTAAAGAAATAGTAAATTCTTAACTATACTTGGTGTATTACACCCAACTGTGAGATTTGCAACAAAAAAAATTGTATATCATTTTTAATTATCAAGTATAAATTACTTGTTTGATGTGTCACAAATTTTACTTTTGAATATAATACATCCAGTATAGACAAAAATCTTTTTAAAGAAATATCTTTTTGTTTATTTTTTGCAATTATTAGTGATTTAAACACGAAGATTATATAGATGTAAAGATCAAGACCATAATTGACATGCATACAATAGGTTCACAAATGAGTCAGATTTGCAAATCAATTTTACCAGACTAATTACAATGTTTGTTATCGGGATTTTAACCTTTTTGGCGTTTTGAATTGGAAAATAAAATAGGACAAATTTTTTTTAAAGACAATTTTCATATTACTTTCAATGTTAATTAAAATTTATTTTTTTTTAAATTTTAATTTTTTAATAATTTATTTAAAATAATGAAATCTAAAATTTAAAATGAATTGATGAACTTTTCATGTCATAATTTAAATACCTATAATTTGAAACTAATTTATTTATTTATATAATTATAAAAAAAAAGATAATACTGTAATTTATCGCATTTCATGATATGCTGTAATAATCGCAAGCACGACAAATAACATTATCCAATAAAATATGAATTAAGATTAAAGGATAAGACAAGGTTAAGTAAAAAGTTGCGTGCTTTGCTATATATTGAGCAGACTTTGACAAAATATTTGGATGAAAATTATGCTAAAATTGGCAGTAATAGAGACAAATTTTGCTGCCTTGTCTTCATATATCCTCCACTTATTTCAAGCCGGATTTGGCCTGCATTAGAGTATGTAATTTAGAATTTTATTGTTATTGTCAAAGCCACAATGGTTGTACCAAAATATAATTTGTCAACTTAATTAAGTGAAGCTTTCAAACATACCTACAAAGCTAATTAAAATTTGATTGATATTTTGATTTATGAGAGTAGTAGAGATTTCCAATCTAGTTCTTATAATACAATATATTAATATTATTGGGAGTTTATTAAAATAAACAAAAAAAAATAGTTATTTTCTATTGTTTTCAATTTTATTGAAATCTCTATTAAACAAAGAAACTCGCTCGAAAAAATAATAATGAAATGAATATATAAATTACTATTAATTTAGTTTAAATGTATTTCATTTAAATTTTTTATGAAATTCGATGCATCGGTCGAAAATTAAATAGTTTAATGATATAATTCCTTTTAAAATATTAATAGATAAAATGTTTATATATATATGTATGTATGTATATATATATATTCCATATGATTTTTGAGGGTATGTTCCACATACAAGAAGCAAGTAGGGATATTTATATATGTTACATTGTAAAATTTAGTTGGAGGGACTTTTTTTTCTCTTCATTGCATACAACCCTTGAACACAAGACCAACAAACTATGTTTAGAATTGAAGAAACTAAAAAATGGCCCCTATGGCCAAGGCGAACATATAAGTTGGAATTTAGTATCATTCTCCATTTTCTTCAAATTTTGGGCATTGGATCCTTATCTCTAGCCAACTTCTTTGGGAAATTAAGGGTAGGTCCACTCTCCTCTTGTAGCAATTACATCATGAATACCAATAATAGTAATCATGTACATAGAATAAGCCTAAAACAAATCAAACACACTCCATGTGCCCAAAACATAGTAACTTGTCAACATGCTCCAAATAATGCCACAACATTCCATGTAGTTTCTAATTATATGCACCTCATTGC
>CATIWM010514985.1:0-30065 GCA_949671775.1 Mallotus repandus
CACAGATTCACACCACCCGTCCAAAATCATAAACACAAAAAAAAAAATAAAGATTAGTAAATGAAAATAAAAATGAAATCAAATAAAATTAAAATTAAATAGAGTAACAAAGATCAAATAAAATAAAAAAAGAAAGAAAGAATAGAAAAAAACTGATTTGATGGATGCTGTATGATTAGCTCCTCAGAGATGTGTTGAATCACCGTCTAAATGAGCCTCCAGTATTGGCTTACGTATCCTGGCTTTGGTTATTTTGACGTAAAAAAAAAAACCAAAGAAAGCTTTTTTTTTTTCCTCTTTTCTGTCTGCCCTTTTTCCCTTTTTTTTTGTTCTCTCTCCTTTTTTCTACGCCTTCCCCCCTTTACGTGAAAAGAAAATTACGTATTTATAGAAACATCCTGTAACCCTAAATTGATACAGGATAAAAAAGAAATTTATTTTAAAAATATCCATATTTATCACTTTATTTATCAAATAAATTAAACGTGTATATATCACGTAAAAATTAATCAAAATCTATAACTAATAGATAAATAAAATAAAAAATAAAAAAAAATTTATCAATTCACAGCCAATTGAATTTAAGAAAAACCAATAAAAATTGAAATAAAAATTGATGAAAATTAATCGGAATTCTAGAATTCCGGTCGAAATTTTGTAATTCCGATCGGAATTCTGTAATTCCGGTCAGAATTCTTTATTTTCGATCGGAAATATAGAATTCCGACCGGAATTTCTATATTTCCGATCGGAAATCTACTATTCTGATTTTTTCTTCTTCTTTTTTTAACATTTAATTACAAAAAGACCCTTGAAGGAGAAGAAAACTTTCAATTTAGTCCAAAAAAATGTAATCAAGCCTTAGAATCCGAAACTCAAATATTAGAGACTCATTTGCTATGAGTTTTCATCATCGGAGTCCTCTGTCGCATCCATGCTCTAGTCATCCCGAAATTGGGTGCTTACAGGTGTGACAATGCTTAGCTTTGTAATGTGCTATATCTCTGGGAGGCTCCAGTAACCTTAGCTTTTCATGAAACCATGCCTAAAAGTAGTAAATGGGTAAGAATGACAATAAAGCAGAAAATGAAAAAAGGAAAGGAAAACTGACCTCTAGTAGCAGCGGACTTCCAGAAAATTATCTAGTTTCAGCAAAGTTGTCTAATCCGATAATAGTTTTAGCCAAGATGAGAGGAAAGGGGTTTAGGCTTACTTCCACTTGATCGAGAACGTGCCGGAGTTTTGGATCATAGTTGCCAGAAGTGAAAACAAGCAAGAATTGAGCATATAGACAAAAAGCCATCATTCGAGGCCAATAAACCTCATTGTTGTCTATAGCCGTTACAACTTCCAGAAGAGAGTTTATCAAAATTTCATTGCTAAAGATGTGAAAAAGAGAAGATTGAGGGGGGTAGTTGAACATTCTAGCCATTTGATATTGCATGGAGTGCAAATCCAGGGTTTCAATCGAAGGAACTACAATCTGACAAGTGGAATCTGTTTAAGAACCTAGGATAGCTTTGAATTCCTCAGGCAGGGGGCATAGCTCTACCGTATTGAACCTAAAGATATGTTTCTATGGATCCCAAAACTGGGCAAGAACATGGAGAAAAGGGAAGTTAATCTTCAAGGATCCACCATCTAAGCTTTTTAAGACCAATTGTAGTTATTTCAAGCTTCTGTCAGTCATATTGGGAGTTCAGTATGTAGTTCAAAAGAAGAAAGTAGAGAAAATGGTGGAAATAAGGAGTTAGGGATTTTGGGAGAAGATTTGGGGATTTTTATAACTGTAGATCTCTACCACAGAGGCGTTCATCTCTACGAACAGGCACTGCCTTTACAAGTTGAGGCGATCATGCATCACCTCTTCACAAAGAGGCGATGCCTCTCCGGCAGTGTGAGCATTTATTTATTTTGTTACAAAAGCGGTTTGTGTTGTCCATGCTAGATTCATTTATCAGAAAAGAGATTATCCTGTAATAAAATTTCCTTTAATTGCTCTAGAACACAATTCAAAAGATGTGGTAGCCATTCAGTGCAAAATGTAAAAAAAAACTAAAATAAAAGATTTATCCAAAAGGGACAATAGTTCAGTCAAGCAAAATGATATTTTTTCTAACAGATAAGAGGCATCCCCCTACTTATCATCTCCATGGTCATCACCCTCATCAGTAGGATCATCAGTATGCTCCTTTCCATTGTCATCGCTGCCATCTCCAGCATGCTCTTCCTCTCCAGCGGCCTCCTCATTGGCATGCTCCTCCTCCTTGCCATCACTGGCCTCCTTCTCATCATCATCGACCTAAAGAGCAACCAACTAGCACTCCAGAGCAGTGACACTAGCCTGACTAGTGTCATACTGATCCTGACAAAATATAATGAGAGGTAAGATATCATGAACGCATGCATACATATAGAAATAGGAAGTAATTGTTACCTTCCACTGCTGAGTCATGCTCACTAGGAAGTGCCACTGGGCCTCAATCACCCCATACATATACTCACCATGGTCTGAAGGTATCTGGATAGTTAATGAATTATGAAAGCTAATATAATGTTAAGTCAATCTGAGAACAGGATTTCAGAATGAAGGGGAGAGGACTTACATGTGTGGAAGCCTCTGGGATGAACATAAGTTCTAAACTCTCGTCCACTCTCAAAAATTGACGAGAAAGCTTGCTTGAAGGCACCCAACATCAGGTCATCAAGTTTGGACTAGCAGCAAGCCTTCCAACTACTATTTGAGACCTAGAGTTGGAAGGCTCTCTAGCATATGGTGCACTAGAAGAAGTGCCCTTACCCCTCTGCTCAGCACAAGGGCGCTGATGAGGCCTCTCCTGCATAGTGGGCCTAGGACATACTATTGGTGCCCTAGCTAGTGCCTAAAAGGAAAATCAAGTCAAGAAAATGGCACCTACAAATAGGAATGTAAAAATCACATGTTTAACTAAATTATTTGCTCACCTGAGATGTGGATCTAGATAAAGGCACCCTCTGCAGGAGATGAGCTTGTGCGAAGTCCATATATTGAGACTTCCTTCTCTCATAGTACTCATGTACATCATCACCCTCTAGGGCCTGAGCAAGCTCATCTCCCTCCAATTAATGTCCTTAGAAAATCTCACAAGGAGGAGAAAGAGGTGGTCGTCTCGCCCGAGTGCCTTTGCTCTAAGATCGTATCCTCTCACTAAGGTACCACACCCTACATCAGGTCCTCGGAGTAGTAATCTCTTCTAAGATAGTAGGATTAAATGGATGATGGCTAGTGTCCATTTAGCCTTAAGGCCTTATAAGTCTAGGTGCAACTGTAAAAAGTAGGCTAGTAAGTAGATGAATATACTTAACAAACATGTTACTGATTATAATTATATTTGTAAGTACTGTACCTCATCAGTTGCCAGGCTATTTAGCCGCTCACAATGGATGTGCACATGAGCAACTAGCTTCCTCCAAGCTCGACTGGGGCCCCACCTTACCATGGCAGGAAATAGAGTATCACGAGTGCGGAATAACCCCACAAGCAGCTCCAACTCCAGGGCCTAATCCTACAAAAAAAGAGAATTGTTAGCAAATAATGGTATTCAAGATAAACCTAATGAAAGAAAAGAAGAGAGAAAACACTAGAACAACATGCTAGAAACCACAAAACCACTTGGCTCTATGAACAGTCTCATCCATACTTCGGTACAAATATGCAAGAGCACATCTACCCTAATCATACGTAGCCACCAGGTCAAGATCTCTCAGTGGTATAAGAAATATTAAATTGATGGAGCTCGCTATATTAGCAAAGAGTATAGTCCCCAATGGGTAGACAAGAAAGGATCTCACCACCTGATCGATCTGGCAGCCAGTGGTAGCAGCCTCTACTTTCTTCTGCATATAGTGACTTCGAATAGAGTTAATCTTGATGGTGTGCATCCCCTTTATATCCGGGACAATCCTCAGGAGAAGCTCAATATAAGTGACACTATCGGGCGACATCCTATGTAGGCTCACATCCAAAAGGATAGAATGCCCCACACACAAAATCCCCGTAACAACAGTGAAAGAAACTGGGTCAAGGGTGAACTTGCCGAAAGAGAGGTGGAATGTATGTGTGGTGTTAGACCATCTCTCTATCAAAGCATGTAAGGGCTGGTAGTCAGTCCGCCCTTGAGTATCTGGAAGGGTAAAGATGAAATCCACAAACCTAGTATCTCGAATATGGGCCTTAATGCAGTCTGAGAAACTGTTATACCACATGCGGGCATTGTGGAAATTCCCAGCACCAAATTATGGGAATTAAGCTACAATATAAGACAGGGAGTTGAATTATCGATCTAGATAAGTAAATTGGAAATTTTTTTTGAGTTTCTGATAAAGAGGCGACTGCCTCTACGTAGAGAGGTGATCGCAATCGCCCCATCGAAGGGATGTCACCTCCTCGCTAGGAGGCGATCACCCCTTTTATAGTTTCCTGAATATGAAGAGGCAAACACCTCTTCTTTAGGAGGTGGTCGCCTCTTCGAAGAGGCATTGGCCCGACCGAAGAGGTGATGCCTCTTCATGTCAAGAAACTGACACCCAAACTCAATTTTTGCAATTTTATGCAATTTAATCAAATTTCTCTTGATTAAATCGATAAACATGCATTCATAAACAATAACCCGATGTTATTTCATGTTGTTTGCAAGAAAAAATTGAAGAAATTGGACACTAACCTCTCTAGTAGCTAATTGGCAGATACATCTACCAGAAGAGGTTCCTCATCCCCAATGTTGAGACCAAAGTTGCATAAAGGGAGTACTGGAGGTAGTACTGGGTCCCATGTAGGTAAATCTGGGGTTCGCATGACATTTATAGCAATTGAAAGTAATGGAAAATAAAAAGGAATAGTAAGAGAAAGAAAAGAGAATTTGAAAGCAAAAGTGAATTTAAAAAGTAAGGAAAGGAGGTTTATATATAAAAAAGAATGGTAAAGAGGGAAGTCTTATTGAGAAAGAAAGAAAGAAGGAGAATGGAAAGGCCCATTAGTCAAAAGAAGAATGGCCCATGAAATAAACATCCTTAGTGGAACTCGTAAAAAAAAGTATGAAGAATTATAGTTTCACTTCTCGGGTGTACCCCAAAATTGATATTGAAAAATTAAAGATTTCCTAATTGAAGCATCAACAAAGAAGTGTTTGGTCAGGTAATGAATCCCCGAAGTGTATCTTCTTCACCAAGTGTCTGGTCGGGCAATGAATCCTCAAAGTTCATATTTCCAAAAGTGTTTGGTTGGGCAATGAATCCCTAAAGTACATCTTCTTCTCCAAGTCACTGGTCGGGCAATGAATCCCCAAAGTGCATCTTCTCTACTGAGTGGCTTCTTAAGCTAGGAAAACTTAAGAATCAAGCCTCAACTATTAATGAGTGGCTGATTGGGCCAGGAAAACTTAAGGATCACGACTACATTTCTATTTCTCTACTGAGTGACTTCTTGAGCCAGGAAAATTCAAGAATCACGCCTCAACTATTAATGAGTGGCTAATCGGGCCAGAAAAACCCAAAGATCACGACTATGTTTTTGTCTTCTCTACTGAGTGACTTCTTGAGCAAGGAAAACTCAAGAATCATGCCTCAACTATTAATGAGTGGCTAATCGGCTACATTTTCATCTTTTCTACTGAGTGACATCATGAGCTAGGAAAACTCAAAAACCACTCTTCAAATATTAATGAGTGACTGATCGGGCCTGGAAAACCCGAGGATCACAGTCGTGTTTCAAGTTAAAATTTGACCTTTTGGGTTTGAATTCCCGAGGCTGACGGCGCGAGAAAAGCTCGGAGGTCAGGCATGTGTAAGCACCCAATTTTGGGATAACTAGAGTATAGATGTGATAGAGGACTCCAATGATGAAAATATTATAAATAGATCTTCAATATTTGAAGTTTGAAATCTCAAACGGCTTAGATGCATTTTCAAGGGGATTTAAATTGGTTTTTAAAGGACTTCATTTGTTAGATTTTATTTCTTTTAGGGGTCTTTTTGTAATTAAAAGTTAAAAAAAATTTTAATGAACCGATCGGAATTATGTAATTCTGATCGAGATTACATATTTTCGATTAAACCGATCGAAATTATGTAATTCCGATCGAGATTACATATTTTCAATTTTTCGATCGAAAATGTGTAATTCTGATCGAAATTACATATTTCTGACCGGAAGTATGTAATTCCGTTTCCGATCAGAAATACATAATCCCGATCAGGATTATATTCTTCCAATTGCATCAGTCTATTTTTTTTATTTTATTTTATTATTCTTTTTCAGTAAATAAAAATTTATTTTTTTAATTTTTAATTTTTAATTAGTGGAATGATGTGATAAATTTTTTTTCTAGGATTTATCTGGATTTTTCTAGAAATAAAAATCCTGATTAAACCAAAACTTTATCTCTTGTAACTTACAGGAGCATACGTCGTTCAACTAGGATTTTTTTTTTTATAAAATCCCAACTTAATTCTCCTATAAAGGAACTTTTTTTTGGGAGACGCAACACTTGCGTACACAGAAAAATAAATTCTCTTTTACGTATTGTTTTAAAGGAGTAGTAAGCGTTTTGAGAAAAAGAAAATGTTCAACTGTTGAAGATTTATTCAAAGCAACGGTGATTCACACCACTCTGAGGAGCAAATGAATACTGCATCAATTCTCGTACATTTTCTTTCTCTTTTCTTTTTATTTGATTTAGTTTTCTTTATTTTTTTATTCATTCTAACCTCCTTTTTTTTTATAATTTTATTGTATGTTTTTTGTGGGGATGAATGCATGATTGAATCGAGAAAACCCATGAAGATCCATGGAATGCCATGGATTAAATCCTTGTGAAATTTTACATAGTTTTATTATTATTTTATTTTGTGTTTATTTAGTATTTATTTTTTTTATGGGTTGTATTATTATTTTAATTTAATTTTTAGTAGATTATTGTAATAGCCCCAATAGTGGAAATAGTGAAATCCTATATATGTGTTGTAGATCTTATTTTAATTAATTGATTAGTAATTTGGGTTTCAACTGGGTAAGTAATTAAAACCAATGGTTATAGAGATAATTAGGATTTTTATTAAAATTGAATTAGATTTAAGTGAATAGAATTAAGGGTGCTTGTTAATTATTTTATTTGTTCGTTAATTAATTTGATCTTTAGGTCCGCAATTAATTAAAATTAGGTTAGAAATCATACTATGTGTATTTGATTGTTATTTTCTTTATTTTTACTTTTTTTATGTTTTTTATTCGTTTTGGGCCCCAAGCCCATGCTTAGGTTATTTCATTAATTAGTAGGCTTTAAAATGGTTTTAGGTTGTAATTAATTTTAAAATTAATTTAGGCCCATTTAGGTTAAATTAGACTTAGGCCCATTTTATTTAATAAAATTAACTTAGACTTAGCTCAACCCATTAAAAGTATTTCTTTTAAAAATAAATAGATTTAGGACTCATTTCACTTAATTAAAATCAATTAGACTTAAACCAAGTAATTTATTTCCTTTTCTTTTTTAAAAGTTTAATGGAATTAGGCCCATTAGCTTTAGATCCATTTGTAAATTAAAATATATAAATTTAGCTCACTTTAATTAAAAATATGTAGATTAGACTAACCTAGGGTTGATGTGCTTTGTATGAATGCATTTCTTATATGTTTTTTCATGATTGGTTGCCTTTAGGATTGATGGATGTTTAATTTGGATTTGTATGAAATTGCATGTAATTAAAGGATAAAATATTAATTCATAAAATAATTCTAAATGAACACGAGACTAAAAGAAGTTGGTATTCCATACCCAAAACTCTTGGTTGTGGTGCTAGCTTGTATTAGAGAATCGAGTTACCACCACTTTTGATTTATCGCAGTTATTACCCTAGGTGGCAGCTCCTCATCTCAACGCCATGTCTTTGTGACAGTGGTTAGTGTGTTCCTTAGAGCCCTGAGCTCAAGGTAACTCCTCATCTCAATGCCATGTCTTTGTGATAGTGGTTAGTGTGTTCCCTAGAGCCCTGAGCTTAAATAGTGTCGCGGTTGTAATAAACTTGGATGCACGCTAAACCCCGCCGTCTACAGTGGCGACTACACTGGGGATAAGAGATACTGATTCCACTTGTGTTCTTTAGAATTATTTTATTAATTGTTATTTTATTCTTGCATTCATTCTTGCATGTCCCTATTAGCCGATGGCGTTAGTTTATGGTCCCTTGATTCCACTAGCTTCCTGGGATTGTAAATTGGATAACCATCACTCTTAACCTTAACTCGGTTCAAGAGAGATTACCGGGCTCATCTTACTAGAGTCTGTAACCCAAGTCCTAAAAGGGGGTAGTCTTCTCTCGAGTTTGTAAAGGATGTCGGGGCCCCCTGACCTTGGCCTATAACTCAAGTCTTAAAAGAGAGAATCTTGAAAAGGAAACCTTAACCTTTTTCACTAGACTCATCTCATGTAATAGCCTAAGAAATTCCCATAGGATCTACCTAAAGTGCTTGTGTTTGTTGCTATAAGGTATTTCTATCTATAAAAGCCCAAGTCTATACTTTAGAAACATAGTTGGGCTAAACTTTTATACTTAGAAATGATGTTTCTATGTTTTACTGCTTTTGAAAGATTTGGCATACTCGTCGGTTCTTGATATCCCCTGTTGATATTAAGGCCAAGATAAAAAATCCTATGAAAAGAGACTCACCATTGAGCACGTGTGTGTGAGAAATAAGGTTGGAAGGATATATGTTGTACATTTGATTTGATACTTGTATACTTGACCGATTACTTGTTATTTACTACTTGTTGCATAGCACGTGCATCATACATACATGCATACATATAGCTCATGCATCAAACTAACCCTTTATTTTTCAGCCATCATAGATTCATCCAGGTTTTTATGTGTTTGGGAATGGAAAGGTGGCAGATTGGTGAGGACTGATTCAAGCCCAAAGTCTATAGCCGAAGAGATCCTTCGTAGTTTGGAAAAGTGCTCGATCAACCCACTTTACTTGGAAGCTACACCAACACTAGTCACACAGACAAAAGAGATGGAATAAGGAAATTGGACCCTAGAGGACATCAAAGGAGCATTGATGGATGACAAGAGAGCAATGATGCAAGATGAACTGAGACAAGCTTTGGCTGGATTAATGCCACCATCTGCTATTGCACTTGCACTAACTGCTGTTGCACCTCTTGTTGCTAGTAATCCACCTATTGTAGATGCACCACTTGACAATGCTGGGGGGCAACTAATAAATGCTGCTAGGAATGCACAAAATACTGAAGTAAAATTGGAGGATATTGAGAGCTACATGATTGAGAAAGCAAAGAGGGAATCACTTGAGCAAGTTTAAAACCTAGAATCCAAGCAGATGAAAGCACTAACTCAGAGGATGTCAAAAATGGAAGAATTGATGAGAGGACAAGGCATGGGATATTCGTTTGATTTTGATGATATGATGAAATTTGAGGAAGATGAGCTGCCTGATAAGTTCAAGATGCCATAGCTACTAAAGTTTGATTGTACTGGAGACCCAATGATCCACCTTAGTTAATATACAACTACTATGAGCACCATAAATGCTCCTCTGTCTGTAGTTACCAAGTTGTTTGTACTATCCTTGGAGGGTATGGCTGTTAATTGGTATAATGGGTTAGAGAAGTCTATCCGAGCTGACTGGAGAGAATTGTGTACTATTTTTTTTGAAACAATATGATCATAATACTAGGCTTGAAGTGTCTATTAGGGATTTGAAATTGGCTAAGCAGAAGTCCAATGAGTCATTTTCTGATTTCCTGACTAGATTTATGAATAAGGCAGGATTAATGAAAAATAAGCTAGTTGAAAAGGATCAGGTTAGGATGATTATTCGAAATGTGTCACCTAATTTGGTTGAAAGGTTACAAATGGTGAACCTTAAGACATTTGTAGACCTTTATGATGATGGCTTGCAAGCTGAGGAGATTGGAAGTGAGAAAAAGAAGACTGCTAAAAGCACTGAGACAAGAAACTACCCAACTAGGGGCACATAGCAAGGAAACACTAGTTAGGCTGTGGAATTTTATGTTGTTCAACAACCCTGGAGATTCTCAAACTTTAACCAACCTTTGTCAAAGGTCCTGGAGCGTCTAATGCAAAAAGGCTTACTTCAACCTTTACCTAACCCAAACCCACCAAACCTAAACACCCTAGACTATAACCCAAACAAGCATTGCAAATTCCATCAAAACTTCAATCACTCCACAGATAACTGCATCCGCCTCAAACACAAAATCCAAAGCCTTATAGACTCTAGAAAAATCGCAGGCCTTGAAAACCCGAACACTAGAAATAATCCTTTCCCAAACTATCAAAATATTCCGCCCCCAACCACTATGATGATTAATTCAAGAGTTAGTGAGGAAGAAGTACTAAGCTCCTTTGAGGACCTAGACCTTAAAACTAATGAGAATACTCCTGATGCCCCCAAACAATCCTAGAGAGGAGTTGAAGATTTATTGGGCCAACCTTTTAACAAATTTGATTATAAAGTATTTTACTCCAAACCACCTTCTTATGATATTTCTATTGAATTTATCACACCTGGAGGATCGAGTGAGGAATTTGGAGATGATAGTGAGCCATTAAGTGACAATGCAGAAGTGAACCATGGTCATCGAGAATAGTTGCTACATCAGTCACCTTAAGACTTAGCATCCCTAGCATCTAGAATAGAAAATAAATTTCTTGTGTTTTCTTTTAATAACATTTTAGTTTCTTTAGAGCTTTTATTTTAATGATCGATGATATGAATTTTGATTTTGCTTACTTGTGTGGTGTGCATCCTGATGATACTACACATTATGATATTGATTAAATATACATGTTTGACATAAATTCAATTTCAATTAGATTCATTCAGCATGGGAACAAATGAAAATTCAAAGAACATTCATATATCAAATGGTATAATTTTTTAAGGAGAGTGAAAATTTGAGAATATGAAAAGTGGAAAATAAAGGAAAATAAAGAATGAATGAAAGGGTTAGCCAGGTAAAAATAAGAGAAAAATATTATATGAGAAAATTTTAGAAGGCCTAACTAATAATAAGAGTTGTATCATGTGATGTAATGAATGTTCTCATTTTTGCCCTAATAAATGAATAAAGTTGAATTTGAGTTTATTGTTCAAATGTTGCATATTCGTCTTTATCATATTGCATAAGTATTTGAATGGAAACACAAAATATAATGAAAGCTAAAAATCAGAGATATGAGATCATTATTTTTAGATTTATTTTCTTTTTTGTCACACCTTTGTGATTTTGATTGTAAAATTAAGTGTTTTTTTTTGTATCTAGAGAATTTAGGTGGTAACCCATACCTTGTAGTTATCCTCAATCACGGCGGCAACATCAAGCCTCATATTTTGCTCAAGAGTTCTTTGAAGCTATAAATTCCATATTTGTCCAACCTCCGTTAAGAGCAAGTCTAGTGGATCTCAGTGCTAAGAATTCTCTTTAGTCAGTTCAGACACTCCTCTACACCTTTAAAAGACTAGATTGCAATTGATGGGATTAATAAGAAAAAAGATCAATAGGAGCATTGAGCAAATTGAGTTTCTTCAGCAATCAAAGTTATAAAAAAGAAAGAAAAGAAAAGGAAAATTTAGCCCGTTAGGTTGAAAACCCACAAGGGTGGCTTAGGAAAAAATTAAGGCAAGCTTGCTAAGTTGAAAACCTAGAAGGGCAGCTTAGGCAAAAGTAATGGCATGACAAAAGAAAAAAGAGGAAAAAAAATAAAAGATTTTAGTTGCATAATGAAGAAACAAGAAGTTTGCCAAAAAGGTGTTGATAAATCCAGTCAAAATAAGAGGTATGAGCTTGGCTCTATTCTCCAAGAATAGTGATGATCTTAGTGTCAACATCTCCATGAAAGAAATATGTTAGGAATTAGAGGGCAAAATGTAGCTTTGGGGGAAATTTAGGGGCAAAACAGTGAGTCTGCACTCAAGATTGAAGTATAAGAGTCAACAGAAGAGTTCTAGGGCAGAAAAAAGTGAACTACAAGTAACATATAATAGTTCATCCATATAACAATCATCAAACAATGGACTTCATCCTTCAGCCTGTTATTTATCAAAGAAACTACATCAGAAGCACTAGAAGTACCAACCTTAAAGCATTCAAGGCTCAAATCTGTAAGTTGTTAATAAAGCACCTCGTTCTTACACTCCGAGCTACGAGCATAACTCTACTCCATAAAAGACCTGTTAGGATCACGCATATCATACATAGCATGCATACACTTGCATACATCAATTGTGAAGTACTTGCTTTCCATGGTAAAAGATTTTTGAGAAAAATTACAATTATACAAATACTCTGCCACTAATATTCAAAATTAGTGTTGTAAAGTACAGGGAAGTAGTCAGAGTCTGAAGGAGTGAAAATAGGAAAGGAGATACTATCAAGATGAACCAGATGCTCAATAGGCCTATCTAATAGGGAGATATCATTGATGGTAGCACTCACAGAAGTCTCATCCTAGGCAATTTCAAGAGGAATACACTTCAGGAGATGCACCTAAATGCATTTTTGACAGCTGCGAGACTGCTTCAGCAGAGATGAAGTATCTAATTCAGCCTCTCTCAACTTCTAATATGAAGGTCTAACACACCAGCAATGCAGCTATCAGCCAGAAAAGGGAAGAATACATTCAATACTTGAGATGAATGCACTCTTAAATTCCTCTCATCATGAAATAAATCCCTCTAACTCCTAAACCTTTTTATAGGAAATGTCAGGGAGAGAAATGAGGCCTTTATTATAACATCAATGGAAATGGCAGTAAGAAAAACTCAGCTCTAGGTCATAACCTCAATGGCAAAGTATCAAAGACCCTTGTGATCAGAGATATCATCCCAATCAAAAAGGGAAGAGTGCGAAAAATGATGTTGCATTCTAACAAAATTTCTTTGTTTGTAAATAAATAGACCAGACTAACTTATGGTATTTTGGTGTAGGGAAATAAAAGGGAAAAAAGAAGGAGAATGAACCAATATAATAATAAGGTCATCGGAATATCATCCCATGTGGTAAACATCTTGATAAATACTCAAGGGAAGTAACAAGATTCTATCCCTTTAGTTCATGCAATCCAGTTCACGAGATCATGTATGAAAACTTATCTCATAAACTTTTGGTCTTAATGAATTTTTTTTATTAGTCTCATAGAGTTAGGATGTCAGTTTGACGATTTTGTGATGAGAGTTTTTAAACTTTAATCAATCTAATGCTGGCTTTGCACTCAAACGAGGGGAAGAATACACAAAAAACAAAATCTATGGACTTGTAGCATAAATTGCTTGGATTTAAAGTATCATTTCAGTCTTTTTGGATAATAAATGTGCATCCAATCTACTCCAATGCTCAAATTGAGTAAGAGTATAAAATCCCTTGACGGTATCCACACTGAGTAATACGAGAAAGGCGGGGGAATACTAAGAGGAGAATTGAAATAAGAGCAAGCATTCCTAATCTACTTCAATGCTCAGAAATGAGTAAGAGTATCAATGTGAATCTTCTGGTAGTGTCCACGCTGAGTAATATAGGAAAGGCGGGGGAATATTAAAAGAGGACCACGTTAAAAGCTACTCCATTCACTCCAATGCTCTTTAAGAGTATTAGTATCCAAATGACCTTTCTAACGGTATCCACTCTGAGTAATATGAGAAAGGCGGGGGAATACTTGGATAAGGAAGTAAAGTATAGAAATAACTCAAAGACTATTTTAATACTCAAAATTTGATATATTTATGCTCAATGTCCACAAATTTTGTCTAGTAAGTTCTCCTTGAATTTAGGTGTGAAGATTAGCTCTTCACTTGGTAAATAAATACTCTCAGCATAAGGTAGTTAATGATACCTCTAACTTTGAGAATCACAAATAAATGATAGTCATGAAAATAAAAAATTAGTGGGATGCGTTGAATGCACATTATCTTGTGATAAATGATGAATTTGATTAATTTAATGCACTTTTATACAATCATCATGCTGAAACTAACTTTGACAAGTTTTTACATCTAGAAGAAAATACACTCAATATCTGTCATCAGCATCGGCATTATCAAGTCAAATCAAGGTCATCGAGCAATGAAGGTAGCTGATCAAAGTCAATCAACAGAGAAATTCAAAGCAATCAGTCAGCACCAACACAAAATTTCAGTTGATGTGAAATTCAAAAGGTGATGTCTACATTTTTCATATACTGCATTCACTCAGTTATACACTACGTGGTAGCTATAATGTTGATTCACTCAGTTATACACTACATGGTAGCTATAACATAAATTTGAAGTTCATTTTGTTATATACTACCGAGTAGCTATAACAACATTTTGAATTCACTTTAGCTAGACACTACACAATAGTTATAACACAAGTTGCTAGATGCTCCACAGGATCTATAACACCTTTCACACACTCTTTTGCTAGATGTTCCATAGGAACTATAGCACATTTTCAAATCATAAGTTCACAAGACGTTCCACAGGAACTGTAGTGCAATTAGCTAGATGTCCCACAGGGAATATAGTCAATTTCTTTAATTTAAATCACAAGACGTTCCACATGAACTATAGTGCAATCAGCTAGACATCCCATAGGGAATATAGCTAATTTCATCAATCAACACTATACGTCCGAGTGTAGTGTATACGTTCGAGTGTAGTGTATTTTCAAATCAACATTATACGTCCGAGTATGGTGTATTATCAAATCAACACTATACGTCCAAGTGTGGTGTATTTTCAAATCAACACTATATGTCCGAGTGTAGTGTATTTTCAAAACAACACTATATGACTGAGTGTAGTGTATTTTCAAATCAACACTATACGACAGAGTATAATGTATTTTCAAATCAACACTATACGACTGAGTGTAGTGTTTTTTCAAATCAACACTATACATCCGAGTATGGTGTATTTTCAAATCAACACTATACATTCGAGTGTAGTGTATTTTCAAATCAACACTATATATTCGAGTATGGTGTATTTTCAAATCAACACTATACGTTCAAGTGTAGTGTATTTTCAAATCAACACTATACGTCCGAGTGTAGTGTATTTTCAAATCAACACTATACATCCGAGTATAGTGTATTTTCAAATCAAAATTCGCAGTTATGGACTGTAACATCAATGGTGAGCAATGAAAGGTTACAACTAATCACGAGCAGTTATGGACTATAGCATCAAAAGTGAGCAACGAAGGGGTTGCAGCTACACACGAGTAGTTATGGATTGTAGCATCAAAGGTGAGCAACGAAGGGGTTGTAACTAATTGCATGTAGTTATAGACTGTAGCATTAAAGGCGAGCAATGAAGGGGTTATAGCTAATCGCTGGCAGTTATAGACTGTAGCATTAAAGGTGAGCAATAAAAGGATTGCAGCTAATGGTGAGCTGTTATGGACTATAGCATCAAAGCGTCAAAAGTGAGCAATGAAAGGGTTGCAGTAGATTAAAGTCAGTGAGTAATGGAAGGATTGCAGTTAATCAAAAAAATTGCAAGTAATTATGGATTGCAACATCAAAGCCAGACAACAAGAGGATTGTAGCTATTTAAAACTTGCCAACAGTTATAGATTGTAGCAGCACAAAACTTACATCGTGGAAAGATGAAAACAACATTGCACGATTAAGTGTTATAGGCAAACGCTCTGTAACATGTCAGGTAAGTATCCTAACTCCTTACCTTTGAAATTGTGTGCTTATTTGCTTTGTCACAATTTGCCAAGCAAACAACGACAAAGGGGGGCAACTGTAAGCACCCAATTTCGGGATGACTAGAGTATGGATGCGACAGAGGACTTCGATCATGAAAATATTATAAACAAATCTTCAATATTTGAAGTTTGAAATCTTAAAAATTTTAGATGCATTTTCAAGGGGATTTAATTGGTTTTTAAAGGATTGAATTTGTTAGATTTTATTTCTTTTAGAGGTCGTTTTGTAATTAAAAGTTAAAATTTTTTTTCATGAACCGATCGGAATTATGTAATTCCGACCGAAATTACACATTTTCAATCAGAATTATGTAATTTCGACCAGAATTACACATTTCCAATCGGAAATACATAATCCTGATCGAAATTATATTCTTCCGATTAGGTTCATCTATGTTTTTTTATTTTATTTTATTTTTCTTTTTCAGTAAATAAAAATTTATTTTTTTAATTTTTAATTTTTGATTGGTGGAATGATGTGATAAATCCTTTTTCTAGGATTTATCTAGATTTTTAGAAATAAAAGTCCTAATTAAACCAAAACTTTATCTCCTGTAACTTATAGGAGCATATGTCTTTTAGCTAGGGTTTTTTTTTTTATAAAAACCTAACTTAATTCTCCTATAAAGGAACCTTTTTTAAGAGACACAACACTTGCCTACATAGAAAAATAAATTCTCTTTTATGTATTGTTTTAAAGGAGCAGTAAACCTTTTGAGAAAAAGAAAAAGTTCAACTATTGAAGATTTATTCAAAGCAACGGTGATTCACACCACTCTGAGGAGCAAATCAATACTGCATCAATTCTCATACATCTTCTTTCTCTTTTTTTTTTTAAATTTTATTTCATTATTTGATTTAGTTTTCTTTATTTTTTTATTCATTCTAACCTCCTTTTTTTATAATTTCGTTGCATGTTTTTGTGGGGATGAATGCATGATTGAATCGAGAAAAACCATGAAGATCCATGGAATGCCATGAATTAAATACCTGTGAAATCTTACATAGTTTTATTATTATTTTAATTTGTGTTTTATTTTGTATTTATTTTGTTTTGTGGGTTGTATTATTATTTTAATTTAATTTTTAGTAGATTATTATAATAGCCCCAATAGTGGGAATAGTGAAATCCATTATATGTGTTGTAGATCTTATTTTAATTAATTGACTGGTAATTAGGGTTTCAATTGGGTAAGTAATTAAAACCAATGGTTATAGAGATAATTAGGATTTTTATTAAAATTGAATTAGATTTAAGTGAATAGAATTAAGGGTGCTTGTTAATTATTTTATTTGTTCGTTAATTAATTTGATCTTTAGGCCCATAATTAATTAAAATTAGGTTAGAAAACATACTATGTGTATTTGATTGTTATTTGTTTTTTTTATTAATTTGGGCTTTTTTTATATTTTTTATTCTTTTTGGGCTCCAAGCTTACGCTTAAGTTAATTCATTAAGTAGTAGGCTTTAAAATGGTTTTAGTTTTTAATTAATTTTAAAATTAATTTAGTCTCATTTAGGTTAAATTAGACTTAGCCCCATTTTATTTAATAAAGTTAACTTAAACTTAGTTCAGCCCATTAAAAACATTTCTTTTAAAAATAAATAGATTTATGACCTATTTCACTTCATTAAAATTAATTAGACTTATACCCACTAATTTATTTCCTTTTCTTTTTTAAAAGTTTAATGGAATTAGGCCCCATTAGTTTTAGGTTCATTTGTAAATTAAAATTTATAAATTTAGCTCACTTTAATTAAAAATATGTAAATCAGACTAACTTAAGGTTGATGTGCTTTGTATGAATGCGTTTCTTATATGCTTTTTCATGATTGGTTGCCTTTGAGATTGATGGATGTTTAATTAGGGTTTATATGAAATTGCATGTAATTAGAGGATAAAATAGTAATTCATAAAATAATTCTAAATGAACACGAGACTAAAAGAAGTTGGTATTCCGTACCCAAAACTCCTGCTTGTGGTGCTAGCTTGTATTAAAGAATTGAATTACCACTACTTTCGATTTGTGCCAGTTATTACCCTGGGTGGCGACTCCTCATCTCCACGCCATGTCTCTGTGACAATGGTTAGTATGTTCCCTAGAGCCCTGAGCTCAAACAGTGTCGCGATTGCAATAAACTTGGACGCACGCTAAACCCCGCCATCTACAGTATATTTTCTTGTTAATTTCGTTGTGCATGTTGCTTTTTTAAAAATTGATTTTATAAATCTATTTTTTTTAAAAAGCAAGGGGGCAAACTATGGATACCTTTGGTTTGGTCAGCCTGCAACGAAAGCCCGATGATGAGATAAAACGAGTTTTGAATGCAAGAAGGGTCCAAAACCTTCTCTAGAATAGACTTGAAAGTCAAAAACCTTAGTATAAAGCCCAAAATATTCCAACCCTAAAAGCCCATTGGCTTAAAGACCAAACCGAAGTAAGGCGATTGCCTCTTCGTCTACCGATGCCTCATCAAAGAGGCAACATCTCTTTGTGGACGACCTCAGGTGCATTAAATGCCGTTTATGGCTGCCATAAACATGAGGTTGGCCTATATATCACACACCTGGAGATTTTGGACATAAAAATGAGACTTTTAGGGCAGGAAAAATGTGAGAAAGCTAGGGGAATGATGAAGAATGATGATATTTCTTCTTAGGGTGGTTTTTGGGAAAATGAAAAAGAGAAGACTAGAGGTTTAAAGGAGAGGTTTTTTGGCTGGTTAAAGGGGTTAGCCATTTTTTTAGATAGGAAAGAAAGGAAAGAAAAGGGAAGAACGTTTTAGAAGAGAAAACAAGAGAAAATAGAAAAGAGAGGAAGAAGAAAAAGACTTTTTAGGCTTGAGAATCCATTTTCTTGGGAAGACGGAAAGAGCTCTTGCATTCAAAGCATTTGAATAAGCAAACTAACCTCTGAGGGCTCAGTTAGGAGTATCAAACGTGTTCAAATCAGTGAGAATCCCCTCTTTTCAGCTTAAAGTTGTTTATTTTATATAAAAGTTTGATTTCTTGGATTTCTATAATTGTCTCTGTGTTTATTGCCTATTTGAGGTGTTATTGAAGGCATGAATATATGAAATATTGAATATCAGTTGTAAGTTTACGTTAATTTGCATCAATCTTTACTTATTCGTGTCTATTTTGAAAATTTTTTAGAAGTTAAAAAATGTAGCCTACTTCTGTGCTTGTTGAAGAGATGGCATCCCTTCAATGAGGCGTCGCCCCTTCACATTGAGGTGCCAGGAGGCTACGTCTCTATGAAGAGGCACTACCTCTCTGCTAGAGTCTTGCATGTATTAGTCTTTAGTTTCTATCGTTATTTTGCTTGATTTACATTTATCATGCATCTATTCCATGTTATATCCCCTATCTTACATGAAGTCACCATGATATTAGGAGTAATTGGATATCGATTCGTGTTTACATGAGTATTTATGCCTATTTTACACAACTTTAACTTAATTCATTTTTTTTGTAAATAATAATTGTCGTTTTGTGAGAAAGGGTTAACTTTTGAGTTTTACAGGAATCTTAGAGTGATTTTAATCAAATCATCAGGAGTCCATATCCTTAATTAGTTCTTGAAAGGATTTCTTGATGATTATATTTTGATTTATTATTGGTTTATTTTAAGTTTGTTTGTAGTTTATTTTACTTTTATTTGAAGTAAAATGTTGTAACCCCTAATCCCTTCCCCATTTATTTGATATGTATTTGTGTAATTTATTATTTGATTGAATGTTTGGGCCATAAGCATGTAAACGGGGCTAATGTGCAAACTTGAACTTGAACATAAAATTGGGAATGATTGAAATTCATACAGTAATAAGGAAATAATTAAATAACCAAAGGTAATAAAATACAAAAGACATACGGAGGCCATTTGTAAGGTTGGGTGGGCATTCCGAAAGCTCACACTCAGTTTCCGAACCCGATTTCTGATGACGACTTCTGGAAACTTCTATGGAATCCAGTTGCTGTATAATGTGTCCCGACTTTTATCCGGATGGCGACTCCATCTCCATAATGAGCCCCCAAGCCCATTTTGTATTTTCTAGCAGGCCCTGAGCATGCACAGTGCTGTGGTCGCCAAACACTTTGGCGCATGCTAAACCCCGCCGCCTACGCGTGTGTTTTGTATATGTCTATTAAAGGATATAAAAAAAATAAAAGTTTAATGACTTAATTAAATGTAAATAATTCATTAAAAACTTATCAAAACTTGAAAAGTTCAAATTTAATGGAAATAGTATGACATGGCAATAATTCAACGGAAAATCTGTTCAAATTTAATGGACGGCAAATTAAGGATGTAAAAATTACAAAAATAAAAATTTGAGGACTCAATTAAAGAAAATAATTCAATTAGGACCAATCTAAGAAAACCGAAAAGTTCAGGAACTTTAAAATAGTTTGAGCCTAATGTTTTTCTTTTCTTATGCAAGTCGAAATTGCTAATGGAAATGACATTATTACTTTCAAGATGCAAAATCACCGTGATTTCCCAAGTGACAAACTCTGAAACCAGGCATTTCAAAAGTGCAACCAAGCTTCAATTAATTTGTATTAACTACAGGTAACATTACAAGAAACTAGCAGTTTTGCAACAAAATTTTGGGATGGATTCAATCTGTCATAAATTTGTAACCGACTTGTAAGATTTTGGGAGTGGAAATTTGTGACTGAAAAAGGATAGAAGTGAATTAAAAAAAAAAACACAGCATAAGGCACATAAGGTTGTAAAATTACTGTCTATGTTTGTACAAAACATACAAACAGGTACACATAATGCACCCTGAGACACAGAGACACATGGAAAGGAAAAAGAAGCAGAAGGTCATGAAAGAAAAACCCCAAGAAAAGGGCCTGAGTATTATTTTGGAGCTCCACCTTCTCTGATGCAGTCATTCCAATTTTCAGTCTTCAGAACTTCAATGCCTCATTTCCAGTCCGCCCTTCAGATGTTAGTGTTGTTTAAGGTGTAATCAACAAATACGCGAGGCTAGATGGGGTGTTTGTCAGTGGTTTAATATTATACACTGGATGTCTTCAAACAAAACTGTTGATCATTAACCATAACAATTTATAATAATGTTCTTATGAGCCTTAGGATAATGCATGCTCCAACGACATCCACTCTTTCAATTTTTTTGAATCTACCTTGAATCAACTTATCTGTATTTAAATGAATCTCGCTTCTAAAACTTGATATTCCAAGTCTCCAACCACTTGCGCTTCAATGATCAGATCTTATAAATAGGCAATGCTAATTTTCCCATCTTATGTTCCCTTGTTCAATTCCACAAGCAATTGAGCTATAAAGTCTAAGTGTCACTTGTACATTCAAGGATGCACTGCTCCTTCAAACTGTCACTTGGGCAGGCAATTTTGCCAACACCCAAAAGTTACTTCTCCCAGAGGTCTCTTGGTCAAAGTCCTTACTTCTCCCAGAGGTCTGTAGGTCAAAGACCATTGGGTTGCAAAAGTTGCTCTTAAATCTATGGAACAATTCAAAATCAACCTCCTAATGTGATCTCATCCACTTCTCATTAAAACACCATCACAAATTATAAGTTAAGCCAGAAGCTTAGAGAATGAGCCTGGTTCCCCTATAATTATTGATGAACCAGAATAATAACAGACAAAACCTGATAATATGGGTCTATCTGTTTCTCCTCCCTCCCCTGTTCTACCAATAATCATTACAAGAACATATCCCATTGTTAAATTGGTGGAAACGGTTTGAATCTCTCACAACAATCTCCTTGTGAAGAAGTTTTGATACTAACTTCATAAAGCTGTGACAGTCCACACATATTCTAATATTCTTCATGATTTTTATTACACTTTTCCCTAAATTTTGACTACTTTCATTCATCATAGCAAACGCCAAAGCCAGTTTCTCACTGTGATAGTACAACTGCTCCTCTTTATGTTCCTCCTCTATGTCATGAATTGCAGAGCTTATCTCTGGCACATAACCTCTCTCCTTTAACTTCCCAATCAGTACATCAAGCCTTTCGATGATAGCCTTTCTTTGAGGATGGCCTCTGCCTCCACAGGCAAACTCATGCACCTTATTGCCGATCTCAATCCAGCTTAAACCAGGTTCCTTTCTTACTCTTGAGCCCTTCATTTCATTCCTAATTACTCCTGCTTCAGCGTAACTACCTCCAGAACAATAAATGTTTGACATTTGTACATAGCCTAATGAATTTCTAGGTTCCAACTCCTTCAGTCTATCTGCTGCTACCTTAGCCAAATGTGTCTCATTATGCTTTCTACATGAGCCAATCAGTGCACTCCAAACCACAGAATCAGGCTCCATTGGCATTCTATCAATAAGTTCCTTTGCCTCAACAACACGCCCAGCTCGGCCAAGAATATCCACCACGCAAGCATAATGATCTAGTTGTGGATGAATACCATGTGTATCAGACATTGACTCAAAGATTTTGATACCTTCTTCCACCATTCCAGCATGGCTGCACGCTGAAAGTAGAGCAACCATGGTAACAGAATCAGGCTGGACGTCCATTTCGGAAAACAGATACAATGCTTCTTTAGCTTGGCCATGTAAGGAGTACGCCTTCAGCATTGTGTTCCAAGAAACTATATTATGAATTCTCATTTCATCAAAAACTTGCTTGGACAATGAAATGGAGCCACACCTTGAATAAGAATGGATCAAGGCATTTGCAAGCACTGTGTCACCTTCAAACCCGTCTTTAATTGCTAGAGAGTGTACTGCCAATGCATGCCTTTCAGTCCCTAGACCTGCGCAAGCTTTTAAGACAATTGAAAATGTATACCAGTCAGGAATTAAGCCTTCCCTATGCAACTGACGGAAAAGGAAGAGAGCTTCTTCAGGTTGGCGTTCAGCAAAAGCTGTTATAATGCCAGTCCATGACACAATATCACGACAACAGCCAGTCTCCGAAAAGAGCTTGTAACAATCAGTTACCTGTCCACCCAGGTCCGAATAGGCTTTCACCAATGCAGTTGCCACTTCCACTTGCGACGCAAAAGAACTTTTTATACTAAGACAATGCAACTGAAAACAATTATTCAGGCCCATATCAAGATTTTCACCACTATAGCTTTCACTCAAGGAAGATAAAACACTAAGCAACGTGGCACGATCAAACCCAATTCTATCTCTATGCATTTGGCTAAAAAGGCTAACCGCTATTTTCCCATGTTTCTGAACCTGAAAACCTGCTATCATTGAATTCCAAGAAACTAGATTCCGAAATTCTAAATTCTCAAAGACAGCCCAAGCTTCATCTGTATCACCATTATTGCTGTACATTGAAATAAGAGCATTTCCTACGTAGACAGTAGCATCTAACCCCATTTTCAAAGCAAGTGCATGGACCTGTTTGCCATGCTCATAGTCACAACAACTAAGATTGCTAGTCAACGCAAACTCATTAGGCCGACAATGCACCAACATGTTAGAAAACAACCGAGAACACTCATAAGCCTGCCCACGTTGCGCATACCCAGAAACAAGGGCAGTCCACGAAACAACATTTCTTTCAGGCATTTCATCAAACAGGAGGCGTGCGTATTTTAAGTCCCCGCATTTAGCGTACATATTGATCAAATGGTTAGTTAAAATGACACTTAATGGATGATCGCTATGATTATTATTTGAAAGCATGTAATGGTGCAAGTGAATGCCTTGTTGAAGGCATCCGTGACGCGCGCATGCATGGAAGAGCGTGGCGTAGATTTGCTGAGAGTAAGGTAACTGAAGCGGTGGCGACGGTGGGATGTAGAAGAGGGAAAGTGCTTCGTCAACGTGGCCGCGCGTGCAAAGGACGTGCACCTCGTTGAGAAGGCCGCTGGCTTTGGGTATTGCGGTCCAAGATGGAAGAAGATTGATGGAGGTGAACGTTCGGAAGGGCAAATGCCACGCACGGACGCTTGGTCGTGACATTGCGCAATGATGCATGATGTGGCTAGCGACGACAGTTGAACATATGTGCGTGTTTGATTGCAAACTTCAGGTCATCAGCTATAAAAGGACCGGTGCGGGTCGCTCGCGGCCCAGTGAACTGCAACGGGATTTGAAACAGTTTTACTGGATGTACCCGTATTAAAATTTGAGAGTTATTTTTAGTAGATCTTTTTTTTAAATTTCTATTAACATTACCACAGTAACAGAAAAAGTCTTTTCAATTATTATTTAATATGATTATATGTAGCAGCACAATTCGAAATTAAAATATAATTTAAATAAAAATACTTCATATCATCTAATCCAAACAATTGTAGGTTATTAGAAGTGTATTTGGTTCGGCTGATTGGGAGTGGCTGAAAAAAAAGCAGCTGATAGCTGATTGATTTACAATCAGCTGCTGATTCTATTAGTTTGAAACCATTAGTTATAATTTTTTTATTTTGATAAAATTAGCCTTTTAAATAAAGAGAAATGGTAAACGTAGCGGGCTACGATTTTTCAAAAATATCTTTGAATGTATGGGGCAATTTCGTCCAAAAAATAAAAAATAAAAAATTTATTTGTCTCATATAGCCCACTATAAGTATCATTACTCTTAAATAAGGAAAAACTCATTAATTGGCCTTCGAACTTTCGTGATTTTTTCATTGAGCCCTTATTTTTTTATTGGGTTTTAAAAGGCCCTGAAATTTTTATTTAGTACCACATCAATCCCTTTTCTGATGATTATAATGGGAGTGAAGAAGACGCTCTGTTTGCACGCGTGAAGCCATATGAGTAACGTTAATCACATCTGATGTGGAGAGAATAATAGTCAAAAGCAAGCTGATGTGGATTTATTTCCCACCAAAATCAATTTTCACATAACCTAATTCCCTCTTTCACCCATTAATGTTTCCAAAAGGTGTAGCCAAAGTTTCTTTCACCTTTTAGCTTCAAAGATAAATCTCTTTCTGGAACCAAAAAAAGCTTTGTT
The DNA here is from genome assembly GCA_949671775.1 of Mallotus repandus. Lineage (NCBI taxonomy): Eukaryota > Viridiplantae > Streptophyta > Magnoliopsida > Malpighiales > Euphorbiaceae > Mallotus > Mallotus repandus. The sequence continues at coordinate 24,730 of CATIWM010514985.1, forward strand.
CGCCTTTGTCCATTCCCTTTTTGTAAAAATTGCTAACTCTAATATGCAAAGGAAGCTAAAATCTGTGATGTGGTGAGCATTAAAGTGTTTCTCTTGAAAAGGTATGTCAAAAAATTAGGGTTATTGTCTTTAGAGTAATATAATAATTTTACGTTTGTATCTTTGTGTCTAGAAGTTGTTATGCGTTTTTTTAATCCTTTCATTTTTCCTTTTCATATTGGTAAACTATTAAGCTTATGGTCCCCTAATTGTTGGCTTTCAATGCATAAACACTTTTAGGGCAAAAAAAAAAAAAATTTACAGAGCATTATACCTGCTTGGACTCATGGGCTGCATGAGAAATTATACTAAATATATGATTTATTTTTTATTACAGAATGGTGAATTCTTATGTTGAGCTTATTGTTAACCATTAAGGTAACTTTATTTGCGTGGGTAAGCATATGTTGTCGAATATGACTTTGATTTGGATTTGTTGTCTTATCCAAATCTATTGTCATATGTGGAAGATTTAGGTTACATTAGGACAAATGGCTTGTATTACAAGTGCCATGTTAACAATAATTTTCTATTGTTAAGTGATGATGTGGGTGTTATGGAAATGGGGCAGAAATTAGGAAGTAGTGACCAATTACAGTTGTGTATTGATTACACAGTGCCTGACGTGGTTAATGATGTTATTCAAAACCAACCATTTATTGAAGTAGGGTCAGGTAATGGGTTGGCTGAGAAATTAATCCCTAGCAGTGGTGTACCACAAACTGAGGTACCTGATAATAGTCTACCACAAATAGAAGCAGTTATGACCCCAAAACTTAGCTGAAACAGATGTAGATGCAGTTGACAACTAAGCTCATCTTTCATTTGATGAGTTTCTTGTACCTATTGAGTTGTTAACAAATAATGATGAAGAAGAACTTCAAAATTCTAGGGATAAAGTTAAAGAGTACAGAAAAAGGAATAAAACAAAAGTCGTTATTGATAAGATTGTTGATATAGGTGAGCAGGTACCTGTTGAAGAAATAGAAGTGGATTAAGTTGATGATGTTGGAGGCAAATCTGATGGAGAAAATTCAACAAGTTCTCAATATATGGACAGTGATGATCCGGGTGAATATTATAGTGATAGTGATGAAATGTGTGTAGATGATGCTTTAAGGAGACCAAGTTCAACAGTTGAGTTTGATCCTGAAACTGCTACTCCCGTGTTCTGTTTAGGTATGATTTTTGAAAATGTGTAGCAGTTTAGGTATGCTGTAATGAAGGGTTTATGGGTGCATTTTGTGAAAAATGAAGGGAAAAGGGTTAGGGCTAAATGCAAAGCAAGTGTCCATGGGTATTGTTTGCAAGTTATGAAAATAATTGTGACACTTTGATTATTAAGACTTATAAATATAAGCACAATTGCACTAGAGTTAATAGAAACAAGATGGCAACTTCAAACTTGTTAGCTGTCCTACTAAAGAATAGGATAATGTCACAGCCATCCATTAAGCTCAAGGAACTTATTGACTTATGCAAGTCTGAATACAAGCTTAAGGCTTCTATGACACTTTATAGAAACACTAAAGTGAAAGTGATGAAGCATATTTTAGATTATTTTAAGGAACAGTTTGCAAATATGCATGATTATGTTAATGAAATAAACAAAACTAACCTGGTACAACTTGTTTGGTGAAAGCTAACAAAGATAACTTGGAAGGACTAAATAAGTTTAAGAGATTCTATATGTGTTTCCATGAGTGTAAGGAGGGCTGGATTAAGGGTTGTAGACCTGTACTAGGACTTGATGGTTATTTTCTAAAGGGATAATGTAAAGGACAACGTTCCCTGTAGCTTGGGCAATTGTTTTAGTTGAGAACAAATTCAATTGGGCATAGTTTTTAAGGTGCCTTAAAGCTGATTTACCTTTTGGAGATGGCAAGGGCTACACCATTATTTCAGATATGCAGAAGGTGAGAATCTTTATATATTGAGAATAATTTTCAGTCTAATTTATATTTACTACTTTATTAATAATGTATATTAATTGATGGAATTAATCTTTTGTTCAGGGTCTAGATAGTGTTATAAATGATGAACTTCCAGAAGTGTACTACAGAATGTGTGTCGGACATATATATGCTAATTAGGCTAAAAAGTGGAGGGGAAAGGAAAGGAAGCTTGCATTCTGGGCTATCTCAAAGTCAACATTTAAGGCAAAGCCGCATAACAATTTAGGTGATATTGAGAAGTTAGGCACAGGGATTGTTGATGATGTATTACAATATCAACTACATCAATGGACAAAAGCCTTTTTTACAACTGAATCAAAGTGTGATATAGTGGATAATAATTTAAGTGAAACTTATAATGGTTGGATTTTAGAAGCTAGATTTAAGCCTGTCATTAGCATGTTAGATGATATAAGGAGGCAGGTCATGAATAGAATAAGGAAGAAGAGACAGTTCCCTAATACATGGATTACAGACATTGCACCAAAAGCATTGGACAAACTTAAGAAGAATAAAGTTTTGTCCTATAATTGGTATGTTCAATTCAATGGGGATGATGGCTTCAAGCGTACACACCTCCACAATGCTGCCAACTAACATATTTTTCACTTGAAGGACAAAACCTGTACATGTGGAGAATGGCAGTTGACTGGTATACCATGTTAACACACCATTTCTGCTATCTATAATGAGAATATTGAGCCTGAAGATTTTGTTGAACATTGGTATCGAAAGGAGACTTATGTTAAGGCATATGAATATGTTTTGCAGCCTATTAGAGGCAAGGATGTATGGGATAAGATTGGAGATGAACCAATCTTGCCACCTGACATAAGAAAACATTTCCTGGAAGGCTTAAGACTGCAAGAAAAAAAAGACAAAGATGAGGTGAAAAAGGTGGGAAAGCTTTCTAGAAAGGGCAGAATTATGACATGTAAACTATATAAAGGAGCTTGACATAACTTAAGGAGTTGTTCTAAAAGAACTCAAGGGACTGAGGTAATTTAAAGAATTAATTGAATATACTTCATTCATGTGTTGCATTACTTGAATTTGGACTGTTTTGTATACTTTACAAGTGCAGGCTTCAAATAAAAGAAAGAAGGATCGAATTCCAAGTAATAATGATAATGTTCTAAGGCAGTCTTCTATTCGAGCTGAGCAAAATTTTTTTTAAGAGTATTACAATAGCACTAAGAGTAAGTCAAAAGGTGATGACATTATGTTTTGAAATTATATGACTCTATTATTATTTGTAAAGCAGTTAAGGTATGTAAATATAATTATTATTGACTGGTTTTGTTTAAAGTAGCTGGAGGTAGCATAAAGATAAAGGAACATCAGCTATTGGATGAAATAATGGAACAGGATCGTGCCCAAACAATGTCACTGTGAGGCAACCATATGGAAATGCTAGTTATTCTGGAAGTTAAGATGGTTCTATGCAAAATGCAAGTCAGAGTTCTACAGGTTCAAGATTTGGAAAGTTCTTCTCTCCAAGAAAAAACTACCATCATGGAAGAAATGTTTGAAGGAAATGGGAATTTCGATCCCAAACTCAGCAGATTGGTGGGCATCTAAAGGTTTTAAAACCCCAAATTCTAATGTAAGTGCACCAAATTTGTCTTACAGTTTAATGTGTTGAATAACTGCATTAGTTGTAAATAATTTATTATGAATTACTCAATATTTTGCAGGCTCTAGGGGATTCTTCAATATCCACCAGGAATTGAAGAACTTAATCCTTAGTAACAAGAATCTTTTTGGAAACTTTTTGCAAATTTTGGATGTACTCCAAGTGGAGTTTAAACAACATTTTGTCCTTTAAAGTTATGAAGTACTTGTGGAGTTATGAAACACTTGCGAAGTTTCACTTGTTAAGTTGGCAAATTGTTATTATAATTTTTTTTATGGAACTTGTGAAGTTGCACTTCCAGCTTGTGAAACAGCAGTTTAACTCGTGAAGTTACAATTTATTCTAATGTTGAAGTTATACTATGCAAATTTTTCTTCGATCCAATTGTGCATATACAATAAATTTATTGTTAACAACAATGGTTGGATTTTATCTTACAGGCTTGTTAAGAACATATTAGCTTACATAGATGAACATAGCCATTTCAACACAACTGGTAGCAAAATGCACAAATTACACAGATTAACATAGCCATTTCTACATAACTAGTAGCAATACGTTGGACATAAAGGAGACCGACATTCACAAAGCCTCAACTGGATAAAGGCTAAAATCACAAAACCTGTCAGTCTGCACAACCACAATTACACCTTACACATTGCCTCTGTAAACTTTAAGTAGGAACAAACTGACAGTAAAAAAACCCAACTTTATACAAATCTTTGCTCCACCTTAAATATTTATTTTCTTCATTTGACTCAAGCAAGGCGATCTTCAAGTTCATAATCTCATCCCTCAGTGCTTCAATTTCTTGTATCGCCTCACTTATTGGAGTATGTTCACCCTCTTCTAAGTTTTGTGTTTGCAATGATCTCAGGTGAACATTAAGGACCCTCAGCTTGTTCAACATCATTGAAGACCTCTCACTCAACCACTTATCATGCCATTTGAAAAAGGCCCAATGTCCCCCTTGCGCATTCAATATCAAACATATGCCTCACTTAATACTAGCATTAACCTTAAGTTCAAAAAAAAAATTTCACTTTACTTGATGTGCACAACCCCAGAATTTTCTTCTTGGATTATTTTCCGTTCGAGATATAAGCAATTTTGCTGGCTTTCCACACCTACATGCTACTTCTCCTACACTAAAAATTTCATTTGAAACTTGACAAAAATTTGTTGCTTCAAAAATATTGCGTCGACCTTCCCTACTTCCAGATGCCATTCCTATTTCCATACAGACTAGACTACAGATAACCCAATAATCTTCAAAACTTCTCCAATATCAAAAACCCTAATTTTGGAAGTTAATTTCATTAACAACTGATGGGTCTCCGCAAGTATACGGATTCGTACAAGTAGTAATTAAATATCGATCCCACAGAGATTGCAAATTGACTATTGTAATACTAATTGTGGTTGTTTGTTTAAACAACGAAAAAAAAGATATTTTAAATGTAAATTAAAATTAAAACAAATTAAAACTAAAAAAAATTAAAATCAAATAACAATCAATTTAAAGAGCTAGGGTTGTCATCACCAATTCAACCTTAATTAAAATCAATTAATTCCTAAACCATACCTAATCTAAATCCAATTTGAGGGTATCTAAAGAATCATAGACCTTCCTCCTAAGACAGCTCTATGACTAACCAAGTAATTTGACGTCCTTAGATTTATAGCTCTCGCCTACTAAGTGTTCG
>CATIWM010515013.1:0-13403 GCA_949671775.1 Mallotus repandus
ATCTAAAAGGTATGCTTTACTTAATACTCTTCATTCTAGGTTTTTAGGATTTGAGTTCATTAAGGAATTGTATGCTAATGATCATGATTTTGGTTGGGTGTTTTTAGCTTGTGCAAATGGTTCTAGATTTGATGATTTTTATGTTTTTGATAGATATTTGTTTAGGAAAAATTGTTTGTGCATTCCTATATGTTCTTTGCGTGTTTTGTTAGTTAAAGAAGCTCATGGTGGAGGTTTAATAGGACACTTTGGTGTACAAAAGACTTATGATGTTTTAATTGAGCATCTTTATTTGCCACGCAAGAAGCATGATGTGCATAGAGTTTGTAAGCAATGCATAGCATGTAGGAAAGCTAAGTCTAGATTGCATTCACATGGGTTGTATACTCCTTTACCTATTCCTAGTGCACCTTGGGTTGATATATCTATGGATTTTGTTCTTGGTTTACCTAGAACTAGGATAGGTTGAGATAGTATATTTGTTATAGTAGATCATTTTAGTAAGATGGCTCATTTTATCCCATGTCATAAAACTGATGATGCTTCACATATAGCTGATTTGTTCTTTAAGAAAGTTGTGCGTTTGCATGGAATTCCTAGGACAATTGTTAGTGATCATGATGTTAAGTTTTTAAGTCATTTTTGGCATGTGTTATAGGGTAAATTAGAGACTAAATTGTTCTTTTCTACTACTTGTCATCCACAAACTGATGGACAAACTGAAGTAGTGAGTAGAACATTAGGTACCTTGCTTCATTCTATTATTCAAAGAAATTTAAAGTCTTGGGAGGATTGTTTACCATTTGTGGAATTTGTATATAATAGGGCAGTTCATAATGTTACTCATTATTCACCATTTGAAGTTGTTTATGGTTTTAATCCACTAACTCCTATGGATTTGTGTCCTTTACCTGTTTCTAAGCTTGTGAATGTAGATGGAAAGTCTAAGGCAGAATATGTGAAACGCCTACATCAACACGTACGAAATCGAATTGAGAAGCAAAATTCCAAAGTGGCTAAGTGCGTGAACAAAAGACGAAAAAGAGTTGTATTCCAATCTGGTGATTGGGTTTAAGTGCATTTTTTGCAAAGAAAGGTTTCCCAACCAAAGGAAATCTAAGTTACATGCGTGTGGAGATGGACCGTTTTAAGTTATTGAATGCATAAGTGATAATGCTTATCGTACCTGGGGACTATAATGTTAGTGCTACTTTTAATGTTGTTGATTTAAGTCTATTTGATGCAGGTGATTACGTTGATTCGAGGATGAATCCTTCTTAGGAAGGGGGGAATGATGTGAATCACAATGAAGCAAAGGAAGTAATTCGTCCAAATAGTGGAATGGATAGTGGATCGCATAGAGGCAACTCAAAGATAGATGGATCTTGTTTAAATCATGAAGATAATGTTTTGAATGATGATTTGAAGCTATCACAAGGCCCAATTACCATATCACACGCAAAGAAGTTCAAAGAGGCTTTACAAGGCTTTATGAGGAATATTTGGGCTAATCATGCACATGAGGATCCAATTCATTTTGAAGGCCTTAATGAGAGTTTACTTAAAGCTAAATGGGTTTATTCAACATACTTGAAGTCCAAATACTTAGTGAATGAAGATGGGCTTTATTTAAGCTTATTGTGGGCGAAATCATGTTTAGGCCTTATCCATTTGTTATCCATTAGTTAGAATTCATTTTTAATAATTATTTGAATTTGTTTAGAGGCCTAATCCTTTTTAAATTTGGCCTAAAATAATTAGGATAAGTTATCTTTAGTTTTAAGTACTTGTTTCCTACTTTAAGAAGGAAACCTTAGCTAGTTAGGAGTCTTTAGCCTAAGTGACTTCCTTAGGATTATAAAAGGAAGATTTATGTATGAGGTTTTCATAAGTTTAATTCAGAATATTTGAGTCAAAATTTGACTTAAAGCATCAATTGCTTGTTTTCTCGTGTTCTTGAAAGAATACAAACCTGAACTTATTAAAGGAGTTGATCAAACCTTTCTGGCATTCAAAATTGAAGTTTAAGTCATCTAAATTGATTAAATTTTAATCTTTTCGATCATTCAACTTGTTTCTTAGAATCTTAGGCAAAGTTATTAAGTTTTGGGTGTATTTCATCAAATTGAATCACGACGAATCATTTTGTGCGTTTGTTGAAGTGCATTAATAATATAGCCAGTAATAATAAAAATGCCTTTTTATTAATAAAATGGAAATATGACAGTCAAAATGCAGCCATTACATAATTGGCCTAAGGCATATCACTAATAAAATTGTCATTCAAATGAACAATATCATCACCAACCAAAAACCAAACCTACTGAAAAAATCAAGAATTTATCACATCTAAGCTCGAAGATTTATTCAAATGCATGTTAAAACAGCATCTCAAACCTCCTGAGCAAAAATTGAGCACAAAAGAAGATCATTCTGAGCCTGAGAAATGGATGGAATAATGCAGACTTGAATCTCATTATCATGACTTCCATTAGATTTAAAAATAGTACAAAAATATTCAATAATCACTTGGTGAACACAATAACCATCATACTGACAAATACCATTTTCATTTTTTAGAGAATAAACATAATTGTTTCATTTGTTACCAGAAGTATAAGAGTGAAAAACTTTGTATTGGAGTTTTCATCCCCCAACCAAAACTGCTTTGCATAATGCCTCCAAAAAGATTGCCTGCTTATGTAACAAATCTTTATAATAACTCTGAGAAACAAAGAACTCATTAATGCCACTAGGTCTAAATAAGATTCAAGAGACTTTAAATGCTTGAAAACCTTATCCAAATTCTTGTGAAAGGTTCGATTAATAGATTCCCCCCAATTAGCAAGAGCCAAAGCACAAGATGAGAGCTTGTCAACAAGAGGGGCTCTTTGATTAACTTGCCAACACTAAACCACAATATTTTAACAATCATTGGAATGAATCCATGAGTTCTCAAATCTGAATTTCTTACATTGCTACTAGTTAAAAGAACTATTCAAATCAAAAAAAAAAGGGAAGGTGGTCTGAAGATGTTACACTTAAAACTTTCACAACTGCAGAATCAAACATGCAAAACTAAGACTCCATAGCTAATCCTTAGTTAAGCTTCTCCTGAACCCAATTATATGAGCCTTTAGAATTTTCCCAAGTGAAATCATAACCCACGGATTGAATATCCATCAAACCACAAGTAGCAATTGTGCTTTTAAAACCATTGATCAACCACACTGGATAAGAAGCTCCCCCAAGCTCCTCCAAAGTGGAAAGTAGGTCGTTAATATCACTAAGAATGCACCAAAGAAGGTTATAATTGTAAGTAAGAGATCAGAGAATTTGCCAAGACTCTTGCCTTTGATGACGATAAGGAATTCCATGAAAACCAGTAAGCCAAGTCCTAAATTCTATGGTCGAGACCTTAACATTAGTAAAATTATTAGCAGAATTCAAAATTTAAAAATGAATATTACTGTTCCAAAGAAGGGCTAAACCTCCACTCCTGCCTACACAATCCACCACCTCCAAACTTTCAAAGCCCAATTGAATCTGAATTCAATCAACATTATCAAACTTGGCTATAGTTTTACATAAAAACATAATTTTAGGCCTAGTTGGAGAGACTAAGGTCTTTAAGACACGAATTGCTCGTAGGTTGGCCAGCACACAATAATTTCAGCCCAAGGTACTCATGGTTATAAGCGGGCCTAGTTTTCAAGTCTCACCTCTGGTCCAAAAGAATGTTTAGCATCCAAAGCCATATGATTAGGCCCATAAGCCACTATAGAATTATTTTTAGAGGTATTAGTATCTAAGATAGACTTTCTAGATTTATGTCTTTGTTTATAGTCCATAATCACAATACCTTCTATATGTGGTTCTAAATTCAAATTCAAACCTTCCTCAAGATCTTTATCCCCACTAGAACCTGCTTCATTTGAAAACGTGAGATGTCATCCTTAAATCCCACTATTAATCTTCTGTAAGGACAGTTCACCTATTCCAAATTTAGTTACAGCATAAGTGCTATGGAGATTCTAACTCATATCAAACCTTGTTTGACCATTGGGCTTCAATGAGAAACCATCTTCCAAACGCAACCATTTTTCACCTATCTGATTCTGCAAATGGGGAGTTCGCACCGTACATACTTTATTAATAGACATTTATTTAAAATCATAAGGATTAAAATCTAATTTTCCATGGCCCTACGGATAGCTACCCACTATTTCCATCATTTACTGTGGCCCAAATTAAATACAAATTTTTTTTTAACATATATGGCTTGTTAAGACCTAAAAGACCACGACCAGTTAATTGCTAGTGTGATGCCAATAAATGATGGGGGCTACAATATCGCAGTCAGTAAGAAGACGAAATATTTTTTAGGACAATTACCATATTGCTTAGAATGTTAATTAATTTTTTACAGTTTAATTTTTTGAAATTTTAATTTTTTTAACAATTAATTAAAATAATGGAATCTAAAATATAAATGAAATGTATGAACCCATCGTGCCATAATTTAAATACTTGTAGCTTATAAATAATTTATTTATTTAGTTATAATGAAATTATATAAAAAAGAGGGGCATTATGGTAGAAAGTCGTTATTCATGACATACGATTCACATCGCAAGTAGCAACGTTAAAATTATTCCTTGTTAGTGTTAGAGAAGAAAAGAGCATATAACCTACTATTTAGAGTGCGTGGGAGTTCAAATTTGGGATTTGAAGGTTCCAAACTTTCAACTTAAACCAACTTGTCGAAGGGCATGTTTAGTTCAGCTGATAATTGATAGTTAATAGTTGATATTTATCAACCGTTTGGTGAAATTATATTAGTTGTTGCAATTAATATATCAAATGACTATTAAGGTTATAATTTATTTTTAAATATAATTTGATAATATCTTTTTCTAATTATGTAAATTATATAAACCATATATAGTAATATATAATAATTTATCATTTTACTTTATTTATTATTAAAATTATTAATAGAAAATACTTGAAAATTAATGTTCAAATGTAAATCTTGTTAATATAATTTTTTGAAAAAATATTATAGATATAAATATAATAATTATTTAGTAGCTAGCTATAATTTAAAATAATATTAATTTTATTATAAATTATGAAAAATCAATTATATATACATATATATATATATATATTGACGAAATGAAGTAGTTTTATTCAAAAATCTTCAAGGAGAACAAATGATAAGAACCTGAGAGGGTTATTCTACGACTCACTACAGTCTGACATGGAATTTGTTGCCCTAGCAAGAGTATAAGCAACATAATTCGCAGACCTTTGAACAAAAACAATAAACATTGCATCAAGCTTTGAAATAAGAGCTTTACAATCGTCAATAATCATACCTGGCATGGACTCATCCTTGTACCCTGTGTAATTTAAAGCTAGAACTATGGATTGTGCATCCGTTTCGATAAAAACTCTTGATAATCTGAGGGATTTGATCCAGCTTAATGCTTCCCTCACCAAAAGAGCTTCAGCCACTGCAGGAACCAGGTAATCGATTTTGCTGCCAAAAAAGAACCCTGATCAATTCTTAGAATGCAGCCTGAGCTATACATACAGAAGGACTCAAAGATGGCAGTGTCAAAATTACATTTAAGCTAGGTTGGAGAAGGGCGCATCCAACATTGTAGGAGCTAATTCTGAACTTGGATAACACCGCTAATTTGTCTCCCTCGTCATTAGTGTAACATACTTTTAACGAGATCACCTATGCTCGAGGCAGATGGATTAATGCCTTGCTACACACTTGTTTTGAAAGAACCAAATACTCCACATATAAAGGGCTATAACTTCATGATCCATATGGCTATTAAATCTCAACAAGTGGCAGAGAGAGTGTTTTAATATCCCCATCAACAAGAAAATTAAGATTCGCACCACACCTTAACCAATATTGTGTAGCAACTGGACAAGAGAGGAACATATGAGCTAAAGTTTCAGATGCGCTGTTACACATAGGACACTGACTTGGGACATCAACATTCCTGCTAAGAAGACGACTTCTGGTGGGTAAACAATTTGCTCCAACCTACCATAAGAAGATCTTTACTTTCGAATACATATCAAAACGCCAAATAACTTTCTAGAAATCATGCCCATTGAGATCATTCTCAGTTGACGTACCATCCACCATACTTCGGTAACACTTCTAACTGAATAGTATCCATTCTTCTCCCAATGTCATGTAACAGAGTCAGGGATATGTCTTAGAGGGTGGGAATACTAAGGATAAGAGAGTTATCCTTGACATTGAAATTACCCTGAATTAAGTCCCTGTTCCACCCTCCGGTTTCGGGGTTGAGAAGTATTGACACCCCCTAAGAAACCAATCCTGCTTGTACACCTGAACTAATTCTCAGATTATGAATATCTGGGAGCCATTTATCTCTATAGATACCTATATCAGTTCCATCACAGACTCTTCATAATAACATGTGCCTGAGCATCTCTTGTGCTGCTAGAATACTCCTCTAAGTGTAACTTGTATTCATACCTAGAGAAGCATCCAGAAAGGAAATCCTTAGGAAATATCTTGCTTTTAACAATATTACTACAAGGGAGTTAAGGAATTTTAGGAATCTCCACCCTATCTTACCCAGAAGAGCAATATTAAAATCATGCAAACAACGAAAATTCAGCCCCCCTTCTACCTTCCTTGCGCTATGTCTGTCCCAGGATTGGCAGTGGGTACCTCTTGCGTTATTCTCACCTAAGTCCCACCAAAACCCATTCATTATTTTTTTTATTTCATCACAGATGGAGAGAGGCAGTAGTAAAACATCCATCACGTACGTCGGGATTGCTTGGATAATAGACTTTAGTATTACCTTTTTACTCGCATGACTTAAAGTTTTATACTTCCAGCTCCGCAAATGCTGCCAGACTTTATCCCGTAGATATGAGGAAACTTGTTTCTTGCTTTGACCCACCATAGAAGGAGCACCTAGGTACATCTTGTTCGGTAACTCCTTTTTGACATTTAAGAAGTTACATAGCTGACTTAACATCGTTCTTCACATTAGAACTAAAAATTATGGCCAATTTAATATTTTCCCTGAAGCTTTCTCATAGAGATGGAGAGCTTTCTTGATTTGCTGCTTCCACCAAATTAGACCAGAAAAAAAGGAGACTGTCATCGGCGAAGAAAAGGTCCGAGATGGTTGGTGCTCCCCGAGCTATATTGAACCCATGGATTGAGCCATTCACCATGCCCCTCTGCAGATAGCTAAACAAACCTTTGACATAGATTATGAAAAGATAAGGCGATAATGGGCATCCTTGTCCAAGCCCTTGTCTAGGAATAATTAGCCCAATTTCAAGCCTGTCATGTAACACAAAATAAGATAACGGCCTAATGCACATTTCAATCAGCTTCACCCAACATGGCAAAAAGTCCAGATTAAGCATTATCTTCAAAAGAAATGGCTACTCGATCCGATCATAAGCTTTGCTGATATCGATTTTAATCGCAGCTTAGCCATTTCCACCTTGGGACTTCCATTTTAAGTAGTGCATGGACTCAGTTACAATAATAATATTATCAAAGATTAATCTGCCCCCAATGAAAGCACTCTGGAACTCTAAAACTACAGTCAGGAGCACATGGTTCATTCTATTTACGAGGATCTTAGCAATGATCTTGTATAACACGTTGTATAAGGATATAGGCCTGAGGTAAGACATTTTTGTCAAATTCTTCTTCTTTAGGATCAATGTAATGGTTGTATTATTTAACTCTGGAGGCAGGCTGGCCTTATAAAGAATTTTGAGACTTTTTGAACTGACATTGTCCCCAACAATGTCCCAAATTTTATGGTAGAATGTCGAGTTCATCCCATCCAGACCTACAGATTTTTCAGGGTTCAATTGAAAGACGGTATCCTTAACTTCCTCAGCTTTAAATTGTGACAAAAGATAACCATTCTGCTCCCCTGTGACTCCCAAATTGACACTGAAAATCTCATTTTCTTTGCAGCCACTTGAAGTAAAGAGATCCGTAAAGTAATCCAAAATCACCTTATTAAGACCAAATTCTCAAGTTCTCCATTCATCCGTATCATCTTGAAGTTGAGTAATCGAGTTTATCCTTCGATAAGAAGTGGCCATCCTATGAAAAAATTTTGTATTGGAATCCCCGTTAACTAACCAAAACTTCTTTACCCTCTGCTTTTAGTACACTTCTCTCTGATGGTATAAATCACCCAACATCTTTCTATGCTCACCGTATTGCTTCATAGACAATATATCACTCAAGGTTCTTAAATGTCTTAAGGCAGCCTTGCAATTCTTGATTTGAAGATGCTATTGCATTTTTTCTCCAGACCCCAAGATTCTAGGGCAGCAGCATATCTGTAAATTCTTTCTGCTATCGTATAAGAGGCTTCACCATTCTAGCTACTTTTAATAACATCCTTGCAATCAGGTTCTGAAATCCAAGAGTTCTCAAATCTGAACTTTTTGGTCTTGAAACATAGGCCAGCTTCATTACTTCTAAAAATATAGGAGAGTGATCAAAGGTAGTATACTTCAAATTCCAAACTTTCACCATTGGAAAAGCTCTAATCCAAGCCGGACTTGCCAAAACTCTGTCAAGTCTTTCTTCAATATGATTCAGCTTCCCCTTACTTCTCTCCCATGTGAATGGAGGCCCTATCATACCCAAATCACAAAAACCCGAATCAGCTATGGCTGCCCTAAACCCTTCCAAAAGCCAAGTCGGATGATCAATCAAGCCTTTCTTCTCATAGGCGAACATTATGTCATTAAATCCCTCATACAAACCCAAGCCAAATCTGATTTACTCTTGAGGCCACGAAGTAAGTCCCATGATTCTTTCCTCCTCTGTCTATCTGCAATTCTGTAGAAGCCTATTAAATGACAAGTACCCATCTCATCGTTTGATACCTCAAAGTCGAAATGGTTTTAAGATGAACTCAAGAGAGAAACCTTGAATTCATTTTTCCAAAAGAAAGCCAGACTACCTCCATGCCTTTACCTCCATGCCTTTCTCTATGAAAGGAAAATAAAAATTCAAAACCAATTTATTTCCTAATTTTGTCAAGAATCCCACGAGTAACAAAATTCTCCATTACAAAAACAAACTTGGGCTATTTAGACTGGACATAGTCCTTCAAGGCCTGAACTAATCGTGGGTTGCCCATACCCCGGCAATTGCAGCTAATGGCACTCATTGGGCCTGGCGGGTTTGGGATCAAGATTGTGCCACCCAATCATTTTTTAAAGGGATCTTTACTTAAATGCCCTAAAAACTAAAGTCAACAATTAAAATATCCCAACTTTTTCTAAATTACCAACGTGTCCTAAAACTTAAAAATAATTACGAAAATGCACCCAAACGTAACAATCCCCGTCCTTCAGCTCAAAACTATCACGCCTTGAGCTAAAAGTGTTATTTCTTCTTTTTTTCAGCTAAATTTCGCAGTCAACATTTAAACAAAACCAAAAATCTTCATACACAAAGAAAAATCATCTTGATTTCTTTAAAAAAACAACAAAATCGAGATACAAAATATAGATCATAGCAACAAAAATTCAACGAAAGTCAGAGCATTCTCATTCAGATATCAACAAAAGAAAATTCAAAAAATGAAACTGAATCTCAACAACAAATCAAAGATGCAAGGTAATGCATTACCACACAGATCTTTATCACTCCTTCAAAAATGCTAGAAAATCAAATGCATGCATGAAAGCCAACTATCATCATCAATAAATCTATCAAAAAAATAGTGATCCTCCAAAAATTAAAAGTGGATTGTTGTAAAAAAAATTATGCATTAAACTCATCAATAAACTAAAAAAATTGTAAATGTTTTGTTGAATTTCGATTCAATTAAGTATATTTCATCTCTCTGAAACATTTTACATCTTCTGTATCAAAAATACGAAACAAACAAATTATAGATACGTTTTTCTCATTTAGAATTATTTTAGTATCCTTTACATTTTTTATTCATTATAGTATTCAGTATCTCTTTTTTTCATTTTCGAATACATTCAGTATCATTTAAGTTTCTGAAACACATTACTGAAACATGTTCACATTATCTGTTTGAAAAATGCGAAACCAAAAAATTATAGATAGCTTTTTCTCATTTTAGAATAATTTTAGTATCCTTTAAGTTTCTGATACTTTCAAATATGCTATATGTTATTTTTTCAGGTTTGAATACTTTCAGTATCATTCAAGTTTTTAATACACATTATATTTACAAGAAACGAGCAGCTACTCGTTTTTATTCAATACAATGGTGAATGGACTGACTACATATATAAAAACTTTCAAGTGACGGGAATACAGATTATAAAAGATTGTAGCCATCAAAAGTTAATGAATACAATTTCAAATCGATTGAAAATCCAGAAAGAAGATTTTGAAATGCATATCAGCTACCAAGTCAAGGAAAACTATCCAGCACTTGAAATTCAAGATGACTCCACTCTACTTTTCTATACACAGTTGAAAACCACAGAATCATATCAGACAAAATTTCCTTTGTGCATCATATTGAAAAAAAGAGAAAACAACAACACATTCTTCACTTCGACTCCAAGATCTACAATTTCGCAATCTGATCAACAATCAACAAGCACCAACAATATGGAATTTCTTTCAGATATCATTGATTTTGCCAACCAACTCCAAAAGGATTATGAAGTTCAAAGTCCTTTCATTAATCCTTCAATAATAACCAGCAGGAATGTCAAAGAGATAGAAGCTCATCAAATCTATAACAATAAACACACACTGAAAACTATTGTCACATTTTATGTGATATCAAAGAACTTTCAGTTTGAAGTTGTCAAATCATGTGCAAGAAAGTAGTGCATAGATGATACTTGCAGCTGGAATTTGAGAGCAAGTCGAATTAAAAACACATCAATGTTTCAAATTTGACAATTCACAAATGAACATACCTCCAACTTGAAAGCAAGACTCGGCAGCCACCATCACACAACAAAGAATTTGAATGCTAATTGCATAAAATCCAAATACATTAGCATAAAAACAGTCTGTATGCCTTCATACATAATCAGAGGTATACAAACAGAATATGGAATCTCCATCAACTATATGAAAGCTTAGAGATCAAAAGAGAGAGAGCTCTAGAACACATTAGAGGGAAACCAGATGAATCATTTTCGTATCCGCCCAGTTTCCTATACATGGTACAGCAAACAAACCCAGGATCAGTGGTAGACCTCAAGACAGCAGATGAAGGCAAATTCTTATATGTCTACATGGCATTACATGCGAGCATAAATGGTTGGAAACATTGCGTACCGGTAATTGTTGTAAATGGTACTTTCCTAAAATTAAAATTTGGAGGAACGCTACTTTTAGCTACAACACAAGATGCATCAGGTAAGATTTTTCCATTAGCTTTCACTATAGTCGATTCTGAAAATGATGCATCTTGGGAGTGGTTTTTTTATGCAAGTGAAGAAAATGTTTGGCGTGAGAGACAAACTATCAATCATATCTGATAGGCATGAGAGCATTATTTCAGCAGTAAAAGTGGTGTACCTTGAAGCAGCACTTGCATTTTGTATCTTTCATATCATTAACAACCTGAAAATAAAGTTCAAAAGGAATACATTGGAGATTAAGAAATTATTTTTAGCAGCTGCAAAGAGCTACAAAATAGAAGATTTTGACAGCAATATGTCTGAAATTTGAAAGATTGATGAAAGAGTCCATCAGTACCTACAAGATATAGGACTTGAAAAGTGGACAAAGATACATTCAATGAACAACAGATTCAGAATGATGACATCCAACGTTACTGAATCACTCAACTCTGCCATCAAAAATGCATGGGAACTTCTAATCACAACTTTACTTGAATATCTTCGAGTTCTGATACAAGAATGGACATCCACTAACAAAAACATTGCATAAAGCACATTCACAAAGCTTGGCAAAAAGCCTGAAGAAATACTCAACCAAAACTACATGAAATCTCTGAAATTCAAGGTCAACTCTAAAAATCTCTCTTCTATATTTCACATCATTACTAAATATTGTTTCTTCACTTTTCAGGTTTTTGTTGTCTTGAAATTTTCATAGCTTATTTTGTGGCACACTGAAAACAGCATGAATTAATATTTTAAAGCTAATTATCTATACATATATTTTATAAACTGTATCCTTTTGGTTTACATTAAGTATCTGATACATAAAAAATAAAAAAAATGAATCTTTTCAGGTCAGAAGATCAAACAATGAACTATTCAGTGTCTATAGTGAGGAAAAACATGAAATACTCAACCTTAAAGACAAAACGTGCACTTGCAACAAATTTTAGCTTGATGAAATACCATGCGAGCACGCATTAGCTGTTCTTAAGGAGTTAAATCAAGAGCCTTACACCTATTCATCACATTTCTACACTAAAGAGGCAATGCTTGCAACATATGAAGCAACAGTCTACCCTTTGCCAAGTCAATCAGCATGGACAATTCCAAATGCGATCAAAGACATAGTGGTACTACCTCCAAAAGGAAGAATTCGTGTCGGAAGACCTAAAAAGACAAGGTTCAAAAATCCATGGGAAAATAAATCAGAAAATAAGTGCAGAAGATGTAGATAGTATGGACATAACAGACAGACTTGTAGAAATCCACCAAAAATACAGTGAAATTTTGAATCATTTTAGTATATTTTCTGTTTTCAGAAACAAAAACTATCTGATACAAATATAGTGACATTAATAAAAAACAATACAAATTGAATTCATATTTTCTTCATTATAATTTTACAAATGTAATTACAATTGTTAGAATTATATATAAATATTTAGTGTAGAAACTATAACTAAAATCCTCATATTATACATTATTCATAGCATAAAAAGTTGGAACTTAAAACAAAGAATCAGAAACTAAAACGCAATGAAAATGATACAAAATTACATAATAAAATAACACAATAGAATCTCATCAACAACAACAGATTTAAGAACATCATAATTCGTTTGGCAATCATTTTTTAAAAATAAAAAATAAAAAATGGATTATTTTTTACAAAAAAATAAAAAAATGAATAAATAAACATAAAAACCAAACTAAAACATTTTCCAACTACAAAATATAGTATCAAAAACCAAATGAAAATCAAAATGATACAAAATTACAAAATGAATGAAATAAACAAAAATCATTTTAAAAAGTTAGAATCAGAGAACTTATCAGAAACCAAATGAAAACTAAAACGATACAAAATTAAAAAGTGAATGAAACAAACAAAAATCATTTAAAAAAGTTAGAATCAAAGAACTCATTTATTAAACAAAATAAAATAAAATAAACTCCTATATTATTTTTAAAATGAAGAA